>VKKW01000545.1:0-53577 GCA_018350135.1 Citrus trifoliata | reverse complement strand
TTAAATAATGTTTAATATCCTTGCCCATCTTAACAATTCGATATAAAAGTTTAATTTACCAAATTAATCCTAAAAGTAAAATAATAAAGTAAAGTTTAAATTAACTTTTATTTTGTTTTAAGGCTAATTTGATGAATTAACATCTTTTTTCTTTTCATTAATATCCCTAAGAATATTGGTGCAAGGGTTATTGTAAAAGGAAAGAAATAGTAAGGATAAGAACGTAATATATTTAACAATTGGGATGTCTTGAGCTACTTTTAAATATAGGGATTAAACAAAAATAAATTAAAATATAAATGCTAAACAAGCATTTACTCACCACAATTATATCAAAATTTAAGAGAGATTTATTTATTACAATACCATTAATTACATCTTAGAAGATAAGGCACAATAATGTTAATGTAACGATAATACTCATTTGCATAGAATAAAAAAAAAGACATTGGCAATTGTTATTATGTAAAAAAATAGGAATTATATTTATACGGACTATGTCCACGTTGATGCATGTAATACTAAATTGGAATTCACATTAATACTTTGAAATTAGGAATATTATCATTTTCTCACCTAAGTTTTTCTAACATATCAAATCAGTACCAGGTTTAATAAAAGCTGCATTTTACCACTAAATGTTTACGTTGTTATCACTTTACCACCATTCTGTTAACGAAGTTAAAAATTTGCTGGTGTCATAAAGGCATTTAAGAAATTTTACGTACACACCATCAATTGTGAAATAAATATTATCATTTGCCTAATGAAAATTTTATGACGTATTAATTCAGTACTAATAAGTTGTTGCTTTACCATCAAAACATTAAATAGTTATAAAAAAATTGATGTCATAAGAGCATTTGAGAAATTTTACATTGAAGCCAAAATGTTAACACAATTATTGATGAAGTGTTAAATTTAGAGTATTTTGGCTTGCCATTGTAGTGTTTTGAAATGGCTTAGGGTTGCTAGTGTTGAATGATATTATCAAAATTGAAGTGTTTGGCTTGTATTACTTGGAGTTTTGATATTTGAATGCACAACAATATGTTTATATAATAAAAAAAGTAGCTGTTTTTTTAATATAACAACTACTTTTCTAAGGTAATTTCTCTTTGTAATTTCTTTCTTTTCAAATGATAAAAACGTCTTTTATACTCTAGTTAAATATTTAGTTATTTTTAACATTTTGGTGGTAAAGTGATAACAGTTTAAATATTAGGTGGTAAAATGTAATTTAAAAAAAAATTGGTACTGAATTGATATGTTAGAAAACTTTCGGTTGACAAATTATAGATTTATCTTTTGTTATTTCTTTCTTTTTAAAGGAAAAAATTGCTCAGGGAAAAAAATTGACTTTCAACTCATATTTCATTAAATATTAACTTATTTTTAATTGAATGGTGATAAAGTGATAATTGCGTAAACATTTAGTGGTAAAATACAGTTTTCACCAAACCTTAGTGCTACATTGGTGTGTCAGAAAACTTAAAGTGAGAAAATAATAATATCCATTGGAATTATATGGATATTTACACTACTATTCCACATTGGAGGAAAGTGAGAGTAATTTTTTTTGTGTTTGATTTGATATTGGTTATGAGTTTGATTTAATTATAAATTAGAGTTCATAAGTCAAATATACAAGTGATTTTGATTATTTAGGTTGAATTCAATTATAAGATACATCGACCAACTTAAATTAAATAAGAAAAAGTGGGTAGCTAATTCAAATTAGGAAAAGGGTTAAAGAGTTCTCTATATAAGAGAGACATATAAAGCCTTTAATGATGTCTACCACAACAATAAAAAGAAAAAAGAATAACAATTGTTTTAATGCACATTCTTTATTTTTGTTGCATATTTTTCTTCATCAATGTTTTTTACTGTTCAAAACTATCATAGTGATATTCACGGTTATTATCATCGTATCTTGGAGATTAAACCACTTTATTTGTCTTTCTTGCATCGAAAGACATTACTTTAAGACACAAAATTTGCCTTAAAGACAAGTGCTCTTGCATGCCTTGATGAATACTCTATTTGTTGGTGGGATATAACTTCTGTATTTAAGGATGCAACTTTGTGGTTCACTGTGCAAGTCATTTTATTTTGAATGCAACTTCGAGGTTAACATGTTTTTATTCTCAAGCTATTGTTCGTCGTTGTTGGATTTCATGATTAGTGTCATTATTTGGCTTATTTTGGGGTTAAAAAAGTAATATTGACTCATATTTCCAACAAGTACCGCATGAAATTTAGTTTAATTTTATGTTATTTTTAATATTACACAATACAATTTTATAAAAACCTATTTGACTGTATTTCATCTAAAATTTATCTTGAAAATTTCCACCAAGAAAGTAGAGATCTGCTTCTAAATTTAGACAAATTAATCTTAATCTCACAAATTTAGAATATACATGATAGACTTAATCCTCGAATTTTAAGATTGAAATAAGGAAGTGACATTTACTAGACCAAAAAAACTTGACTTGGCTTACGCTAGGCAAGTTTGAATTTAGTTATAATTAATGAAATCAAAGAACCCCATTTTTATAGGTTTTGAGACAACTTTTTTTTTTTTTTTCAATTAATTGGACCGACCATTTGGTCCAATGTTCCCTACGAAACCACCATACTTACTAATACACATCAATCATAAAGCTTTAAATACAGGAAAATATATATTGTACTATTAAAAATGGGTTGTGATTATAATATTTTTAATTAATGTACGTATCATTTTTGGGACAAATTTTAATTAATTTTTTGACATCTAATAGTATTTAAATAATAAGTGTTGGACATAAAATTAAAATTTTATTTAGTATTGAGGTTGAGTAGTTTTAATTAAAAAATTACAATATAAAGTGTTTGCTAGTCTAATAACTAAATTGATTTGATTCATTACTTATATTTATTATACACTAATAATTTTTATTTTATGATTATAATTTTTTTTATAATAATTATAGCGTTGAGTTAGCTTCACGTAAACATAGGTGCTATACGGGCCCACTGTGGCAAGGTGATCAATTATTCAACTAGCGCTTAAATATAAAGTAGACTAATTTATTATTTTAGAACTATAAAAGAAATTAAAACAATATGGGGACATTGCCCATTGCCCAAGCACGACGGCCAAACCAGGCATGTACATAAAATTGAAATTTGATAAATTAGACAAAAAATATTTATGAAAAATAAGAAAATAATAATATAGCCGACAGTGAAAGCTACGAATGAGATGAGGCCACGTATCCTGATAAATCAACGAGGAGTCTCAGCCGGTCCACGTACATATATTTTTGATTCTTTGATGCTGTTCAAGGGGAGGCTGTCATTTTAACACGTGTATTTTCCTTTTTGAAAAAGTATCACTTTTTTTTTTTTTTTATGTTTTCTGAAGCACGAAAGAATCTTCCAACACTTGCATCAAATTTATATTAACAAAATTTAAAATATTCAAAATATATTAAGAGACGTCAATTCTTGTCTGAGGTTCTATTTGGTGGGATGGCTCCGTAAAGTAATCTGATTGTCGACTTAAGTTACGATAAGAGAACACAGTTTGAAGATTTAAAATGATAGGCTCTTTTAGTCAATCGTGCAGAAAATTTGTCATAATATTTATTGGTGGAACTAAATATGAAGGTGGTGAATTTTTTGAACGAACTGGGAATGTATATCTATAAAAACTCTTAACTTATTGTGTGTATATTGAGTGAAAATATCTTTTATATTTATCTTAATATCTTAATTTTTCTACCTCATTTATAACTTTTATTAATTTGTCCAATTCTCTCTCTTTCTCTCTCTATTATAAATAGGGTTTCCTTGAGTCATGATTTGCGTAACTTATAACTCATAAATTTAATTAATTATTACTTTTTTATAAATTCAACGTCATCCGTTAGATTAGGTAATTATAAGTTACATGAAACATAACTAAGCAATGCCCCCCCCCCCTCTCTCTCTATATATATATATTCATTAGATAAAACTTATTATTTAGGGAAATAAAAACTGAATTTGTTTAGGATTTTTATTTTTGTAACTTAACATGTTGTAAAACAAAAAGAAGGAAAAAATGTTTCCTCTTTAAAAGGGTGCCGCCCATGACTCTCATTCTTGGTCGAAGCAAAACTCACCTTTTTTTAGTTTTTTTTTTTTTAGGGTGACATCGTGTTCTCTATGCTGTCACCTTCTACCAACTTGTAGAGATTTTTATAAATTATTATTCATCTTAAATTAAATAGTATATTTTATCAGTCTGATCCGAGGCTAGTGACGTCAGAAATTAACATATATTTTTTGGTCCCAAAAATATTAATTTATCAAATTTGAGTGCTGCTTTTCCGAAATTTACTTGATGTTTTAGGTTGCCTTCAATAGAATAATTGAATTGACAAGATCTCTTGCCAATAAATTGAAATCTTTCATACATTTTGTACTTATAACGTCATTTATTAACGTACATGGTGTAAATTTAATGATCCAATCAATAAATACAAACATATTTGTAGTTTTGCAATTTACGTATTGTCCTTTTTTCTGACCTAAAGAGCTGCTACTAACATCTAGAGCATGAAAGATTTATAGAAAAAATTTAAAATTTTTAAGATATTGTGGCCATTGAAATATAGCCACACCTCTTTTTTCTTAGCACGAAGGTAAAAAATTTATCAATTAGATTTAAGTTCGCTCAATAATTATTAAGCAGTTTTTATTTAACTAATCACTTAAATTTAAATTCAGAAAAGATAGAAATTAGAAATTTGATTTGAAATTTATCTATCCACACCTTATCAAAAGAAAATTAGAAAGGAAAAAGTTGTATTGTATATGAATTTTTAAGAAAGTAAATGGGACAATTCCAATGACAGCTGAACCATGCGTTATGGCTATACTATCATTTTTCTCTCAGCTTATGAATTATCATGTAATTCTAAAATCCATTAATAAATGATAGTTATCCGTAACGTCTTGTCGATTTGACCCATTATTTTTTATGATTTTTTATGATAAAAGAAATTAATATTAGCTCTTTTTTAATCCTATGAAGAGTTATTATTGCCTGTTTTTATCTTCTTTTTTTTTAATTATTTTTAGAAACTCCTATAGGACAGTAATGCCTGTTGACTAGACTTCACTTACAAAAGATTCTAATGGCCATACCAATAAAAAATTGTGGTGAAGTAAACAAAAATAATATTGCAATATCAAAATTCAATTTGTGCTCTCTCTCCTTCCCATATAAATAGCGAAAGCTGAACCCAAAGCCATTCACTCGTAAACTCATAAGCTTTCACTTTCCAGAAGCTAAAAAAATATTCCAACAATGGTGGCCTTATCAACAAAACCAGCAATCGAACAGTTCCCGTATATCGAAACTTGTTGCACAACTTCCGCATTATTCACTTCGACTTCAAATTCAATCCCTCTTATTGACCTCTCGAATCCCGACTCAAAAACCTTCTTGTCAAAGCCTGTGAGGAATTCGGATTCTTCAAGGTAATCAATCATGGGGTCCCCCTGGAATCCATTTCCAGGCTTGAATCTGAAGCCATCAGGTTTTTCTCATTGCCATTTTCCGAGAAAGAAAAATCTGGCCCTCCAAGTCCTTTTGGCTATGGCAACAAATGCATTGGACGGAATGGTGATGTGGGTTGGGTTGAGTATCTTCTCTTAAACACCAATCAAGATTCGAATTCATCTCTGGGCAACAACCCAGATCAGTTTCGGTATAAATACTCAACCGAATGAATCAAAATTCAGTCTTTTCATTCATGAAGTTCTGTTTCTGAATTCTCAGTTTCTTTCGTTTGCCGTTTCTGGTTTTGTTGCAGCTTTGCTTTGAGTGAATATATATCAGCAGTGAAGAGGATGGCATGTGAGATTCTCGAGTTGATGGCCGATGGATTGAAGATTCAACCGAGGAATGTTTTGAGCAAGCTGTTGATGGATGAGCAGAGTGACTCTGTTTTCAGGCTGAATCACTACCCACCACGCCCAGATTGTATTAGCAATTTGATTGGATTTGGAGAACACACAGACCCACAAATCATTTCTGTTCTAAGATCCAACAACACTTCAGGATTGCAAATTTCTCTCAGAGAAGGTAGTTGGATTTCAGTACCTCCTGATGAAGACTCATTTTTCATCAACGTTGGTGACTCTTTACAGGTAATAAGCTATTATTTTGTTCCTTAATCTTTTTATTGTTATTGAAGTTTGGTGTAGGGAGATTTTTAATGGTTTTGTTGGGTTGGCATTGGCGTATGCAAAATGCAGGTACTGACCAATGGGAGGTTCAAAAGTGTGAAGCATAGGGTTTTGGCCAACAGCTTGAAATCAAGAGTTTCAATGATTTATTTTGGTGGACCACCTTTGAGTGAGAGACTTGCTCCATTGCCTTCACTCATGAAAAATCCTGAACAAAGCTTGTATAAAGAGTTTACGTGGTTTGAATACAAAAGATCTGCTTACAATTCAAGATTGGCTGAAAACAGGCTTATGCATTTTGAGAGAATAGCTGCCTCATGAGAATTAATCTGTGTTGTACACTTGTACTTTGTGTTATCATGTCATTACTTTCCTTTCTTGTTAACAAGTTCTCAATAGTTAATCCCACCATATATGACCTTTGTAAAATATAGAACATTTTGATGATTTATTGTGTGTGGGTGTCAGTTAGCTCGATAAAATATCAAAGTAGAACAAGAGGTCTAGGTTCCAACTTCCAATCTTGCTCACATAGCAAACGACTTATTCGTAATTGTCATTGTCGTGTGATAATCTCTTGTACACTTGTACTTTGTATTATCATCTTCTGATTACTTTCCTTTCTCGTTAATAATACAAGTTGGTTGTCATAATTAATCTCATCAGCTGCCTTCATCGAATATAGAAACATTTTGATGATTTATTGTAGTGGGTGTCAATTAGCTCAGTAAAAACTGTTAGGTAATACAAAAGGGAATGGTTCGAACCCCACTCATGTGTATGCGCTATCTAGTGACGTATATGTAACTGTCACTAGCTTTTTTCGGACATGTATGATGTAGAGATCGAAGGATTTGCACATTGTAAAGCGATAGAATCTTGTGGGCTCCTTTTGAAAGGTATTAGGGACCACAAAATGATAAAAAGAACAGGTACCGCGGCTTCAGCTCAGGCCAAGAAGAAACCGCGTCTAAGGGAATTGATTTTGAGCTCCTATCTTTTTACTCACGGCTAGAAATGAGACACTTAGTACTAGTGAAAACTTTACATTTTCAATCGTTATTTTCGTAAATTTATGCAATTCTTCAACTTCTCAGACTGCCGGTTGAATGTTAACAATGGTTGGTACCTTGGTGGTGAAGGCCACTTCTGGGCATGTGTGTGTGAGAAAGCCAGAAAGGAAATCTACGGATGCATGAAATATCAAAATCAGTCAGTGTTGGACCATTACTGGGAAACCCCACATGATGTACCAATGATTCTTTGACACATTTTCAAGGAAAATTTTGATGCCGTGTATGTGTGATAGTTATGATATCAAAGGAAAGGGACTACTCATAATCACATGTCAAAATTTCAGCACATATTGTTTTGCCGGTAGAATCTGTGAAATTTTCTATTTATGGAGATGTAAGAAAACATCATGAAGGAAAATGGAAAGAAGGATGGATATTTACTGAATATTTAACATCTTGTGACCCGTATCCTATTGCAGAATATACTCCCTCAAAAGAGAGAACAATTAATCAAGTAATTTCGAATATTTAGAGGTACTTGCTAAAATCCGCTGCAACTCAAGATGCTTGAAGATATAAAATATCTTGAGCATTATGACATTCTTGAGGAATTGAAATGAAGTCTTCGGACACTATTTCAGGAGTACTGCCAACCAGAATACAATACCAATAAAATCTACAGCAAAATATCAGAGAATCCTTGTTTAGTCTGTCTATATAAATTATGAAATTTTGTAGCCTAAGCTAACAATATTCTTCAAAACTTCAATGCTAAAAATTTTCTACATGTATACACACATACACACACAAAAATAGCTGAAAAGGTATCTTTACAGCTGGTTTCTCTGAAGCATTTCAGACGAGAGCTCATGTTGTTGAACAGATATCATAAAATCCAGTAAAAAATTAAATGATAGTGACTAGGAATACAAACAAATGGAGCTTGAAGAATAGAAAAATCTGGGGATTCATTAGCAGGTTAATTTCAAGATACTTACAAAAGGCCAAAAAATCAAGACTGCTGTGACATGAAAATTTTATGCTTTTAGTTTGTTATTTAGCATGTTTAACAGCATAAATGAAAACATATATGACACGAAGGGACAACCAAAACCAACGAGGGTATATAGACATCCTTGATTCTTCTTATTAAAGATGATCTTCAAAGTGAAATCCAAAAGCCAAATAGAGAACTTACTTCAGTAATTAGAAGATGATTGTACCAATTGGCTAAGAAATACTACTTTGTTCACTGATTTAATAACCAGTGACCCCCAATAACCAATTCTCGCATGAATTCCTAAGGATCCAATAAGTCCAACATTGATTCCTTTGAACATATCATTCGGACAAATGCAACCATAGTGAGTTCGTTGGATATCTCGTACCCCGAAACTAGTAATTCACCCTGTCAATCCTCCAGTGCCCAAATAAATCAATTTTCTCCCATGAACTATGTGTCAATGGATTAGCTTGATCCGAAACTTGAGATAATGGATGTAATTTGAAACAAGAATCATAAGTGGTTGTTAAGAGAGTTGAAGTTACCAAATTTGAGGAGTTGGCATCAATTTATGCCTAATTGCTACCTATCACTCTGTAATACCTTGTGCATCACTTCAGTAACTACAGAGATCCACAAATGAAATAGAGCACTTAACAACAACTGCCTTAGTCTGCAGAACATTGAACTGCTAATTAAAGCTTAAAACAAGGACTGACTTCTAATATTTGTTTTACAAACGATGCCAATGTCCAACTGTAGAGTTATGTGAGCAACATAATAAATATATGTTAATTTAGGCTTTACATGGCTCTAGCAATTTTCTGTTTGCAGTAGCAAACTCCACAGATTTGAATGGAATAGCTAATAAAATCCATAAATAATATGATACTCCATTTCAAGGGACACCATTTCTACAATTTTAGAGACTGCTGAGACTTCAAGACCTGAAGAGTTACAGCAACAGAAGCGAACATGGTCCAGTTTTCACCGGAACATCAATCATATGTAAATTTAATAAGGAATTGACCATTAATTGTTCATTGATAAAAAAAAACTACATCAACATAAAACAGGAAAAGGAAAAAAAAAATGCAATTTCATTTCAAAAACTATGAAATTTAGAAAACAAGTTGCACAAACTATGCAGAGATCATCTTTGGCAATATCTTAAGGATAATCAACTGTAATATGAAGAACGTCTAGATGATTCATTTGGATCAAGATGAAAATCTCTTGATTATATCTCAAGGACCTTCCTCGTTATTTGATTTTTCTTGGTTCTGATGAGCCACATCATAAGTTGCATGAAGGCCAACTAACAAGTAGTAAACAAGCATTACTGCACTGCAAATGATGAACCTCAAAAATGCCAAATAACCCAATGAGCCTATGAGAAATAAATTCATTGCAATTGACAATGATGGCAACCATGGAACCAGAGGAACTCCCCAGAGTTTTGGAACACGTTGTTTCGGGAGCAATGCCATTCCTAAAGTCCCCAAAAACCAAGGTGCAATGGTTACCACATAACCAATCCATCCTCTTCCATTTGAATTCCAGAATACTGTTATGCCTATCGAAGAAGCAACAACAACAGTTAAACACACTAGAAACTTAACCAAATTATTCTTTGGAGTAACATCCTTCTCATAATATCGCCTTACAAGCAATGCAACAGCCATGAGCATAAAAATTGAGAGTGTACTGAAAGAAAAAACACTTGACAAAATATCTAAGCTAGAAAACAATGCGATTATAGCGCTAAGAGTGGTCACCAATAGGGTAGCATTAATTGGTGTTTGAGTTTTAGGGTGAACCAGGGCAAACCAGGGTGGAATCATATGAGCTCTAGCAATCTGAGTTGTGTATCGAGCTTGACCAAGTGATCCCACCAGCAAACTAGTAGTCATTCCCTTAAGTGCACATATGCTCACCAAATACTTCGCCCAATTCATCCCAATTTGTCTGAAAGCGATCGAGTAAGCAGCATTCATATCAATTTCGGTATACTTTACCATCATGGTCAATGCCAAAGCCATCAAACAATAAACCACAGTAATCATACACATCGAACCAACCAAACCAATCGGTATATCCCTCGAAGGGTTCTTAGTCTCTTCAGCCATAGTTGCCACCATATCAAAACCAGTATAAGACCAATAAACCACAGCTGCAGCTTCAAAAACACCCTCAGTCCCGTACGGCAAAAATGGATCCAAATTTGTAGTCTTCCCATGAACAAACCCAACAATTATAACAAATACAATCACACAAGCACTCACAATAGAGCTAATCCAATTCAACCAAGAACTCCTCCTAGTACCACTCATTGCTATCCCGTTACAAACCAAAAGAACCAAAACCGCAACTGGGTCCAACAAATTAAACCCATCAGCAAAACAATCAACTTTAAAGCGCAACAAATCAGAATTGTTGCTATCAATCATGCTAGCCAAATACGAAGACCAAGACCTAGCTAAACCTGCAGCACCGACAACAGCTTCTAAAAGGATATTCCCAGCAGCAATATAAGCAACAAAATCACCTAACTCAACACGCAAGAAAGAAAACGAACCCCCAGCAACTGGGATTTCAACGGCAAATTCAGTGTAACAAAAGGCTGATAACAGAGCAGAAAGACCTGAAGCTAAGTACGACAAGACAATGGCGGGTCCGGCATGTTTTTTGGCTTCTTGGCCGGTGACGACGAAGATGCCAGAGCCGACGACGGAGCCGAAGCAGAGCCAGGTGAGGTCCCACCAAGTGAGGCATTTCTGCAAGGGCTGTTTGCTCTCTTGTTGGAGGGTAATGAGCTCGGTGGTATCCGTTGAGCGGGAAAACAGGCGGTTCTTGAGACGTGGGTAGGTTTGTTTGAGTGCCGATTTGTAGGAGGTTGTGTTTTCGAAAGAGGGTTCTGGGAAAAAGGCTTGCTTGTTCCATTGATGCCAGCAGCTTGTTCCTCTCAGTGGGGTATCTAATTCTGTCTCTGTTTCTACAGCCATTGTTGTTATTGTTGAGACAGACGGTTTTTGGAATGATGATGATGCAGTTGAACTCATGAGCCGAAAAATAGAAGATAGTTGTCTAATCATTTACTATGTCTATGTGTATGATTGGTTGGTGAGCTGAACATAGCCGGAATTTTGGGCTTTGTGAATGCCAATGAAATTGAAAATCTGAAATGAAATAAATTACCTTTCGAAAAAACAGTTAAATGACTGTTTTAAACGGACACGTGTCGCAGTGGCAGGGAGCCAGCAGTATATATTTCATCTTTTTTTAATTTTACCATTACGAGGTGAGCAGTCTCGGTAAAATTTAGGCAGCGTTGGATCATTAGAAAATCAGTAAGATTGTGTTCAGTACCCTTACATATTATCTTATTTATAATTACTTTTTTAGTAATTATTTTTAGGACTCCATTGAAATTATTTTTAGAAGAATAAAAGTTAATTTTAATTTTTGGTAAATTTTTTAGAAATTACTTTTGATAAAATCACTTTATTCTACAATATATTTTGAAAGGTAAGGAAGAAATGACTTTTTAAAATATGATTTGTGTACCAGTTTTATACTTATATACAATGCTATGTATATTCTTATTTATATTATAAAAATTTGAAATTATCCTTATTAATCAGGAAATAAAATTATTAAGTTTAAAAAGATTATTATTAACTTGAGATAAAAAAATAAAAGAATAAAATTAATGATATAAAATATTTATGTTAATTATGAGTTATTATATACAAACAATAAAAAATTTATATATACATTTTTATAAATATGTAATTATATTTAACATTATGTTTATTAAATCATTTATATTTTTATAATAGTTTAATAGTAAGATATACTAAACTCATATTATTGCTTTGAAAACTCACAACACTTTTAAAAATAAATTTTATTAAATATTTAATTAATTTTGGTCGTAGTTGATTATTTGTTTAATATAACTAACAACAATTATTTTAAAAATTATAGAATTATCGTACTTGCTCTTGGAATAATGTCTTATGGTAGTTATTAAATTGGACTTTATCATATTTAAAAATAAAGCTAATTATTTTTCATGTTTTATTTACATGTGTTTATTGTATATGTTGTAATTATATGACAATTACTTATATATAAAATATACATACAATAATAATAAAAAAAGATATCTTTATGATGCTGTATGCGGTTTAACAACATTAATGGTGGGATTAGTATATCTAAATCTCAATCGTTCATTTAAAATAATAGATAATTAAATAATTAATTGCAAGATAGCAGGTAACTTACAAATTGCTGGTAAATATTTGTTTTTTAATTTTAAATTAAACAAATCTAGAAAAGAAAAAGTCAACCACACTCCACCCTTAGTTTCATAAATAGTAACACAAACCTCATATTTTCATAAATGACTATGCCTTTTGGTTAAAAACAACCTAAATAAATATAAATATACTAATAGGATAAAAATAATAAATAAATATCATACGATACAAATAAAATATTACAATAAGTATAATTAATAAAATGACGTGTATAACAGAATTTTTTTAATGTTAAGTTATTATTAGTCTATCCTAACGGATGTACTAAAATCTATTAATCCAAAAATTGACTTTAAGATTGATATTAATATATACATAATTAGAAAAGATAATGTAAATAAAACAATATAAAATTTATAAATTATTGTGAATATTAGGTATAATTATTTCAATATTCTATATCATACATTGCACTTAAGATGTTAATTTTGTTGAAGTGTTATGTTATTAAAAATTAAACTTTGCATTTATAATGTACTACAACTTTAATGTAAAGACATTTTTGAGTAGTCAATTATAGTAAATACTATTATAGAAAGACAGTTGGTAACATGTAACAAAATGATATGGGAAATAGTTAGTAGAGATGATTTTTCTTGTACTTATTAAAACATATGAATTAACACACACATACACACATATATATTGAATCCTCCTATCTACCCCTATTTATTAATAGAACATAAATTAAAGTCATTATTACCACAATATATTATGAATTGATATATGAAATATAAATAGTAGCAAAAATTATAATTTGTAGATTAGTGAAGTAAACTATATTTTATGTTCATTTGATACATTAATCTAAGGTCAAATGAGATATATCACATGATACTTCATGTAATAGTGCAATTTTTTACACTTCCATATAGGGATGACAATTTAACCCGGACCCGGACAAACCCGGATAATCCGGACCGGGTTCAACCCACACTGGAATAAAATAAATTCGGTATTTGGAATTGATTTTATTAACCCGCTTGTATCTGGGTTTGGTTCCGGGTTTGGGTAAACCTGGAAATCCAAAACCCGGACCCATATATATTTATCTGAATATGATTTTTTTAATTATTTTTATAATATAAATAGAAAAGAAAAATCAGCCATGCCCTAATTCCCACTTCTACAGCTGCAGCCACCAAAGTCCAAACCAAAGCCATTTTTTTCATCTCTCTTCAACTCTTTCTCTTTCATCTTAATCTTTTTCATCTTCACACTTTCATAGCCGCTCTAGCCAAAGCAAAGTATTCTTTTCCTCTCTCTTCAACTCTTCTTTTCATCAAATCATTGT
The DNA here is from genome assembly GCA_018350135.1 of Citrus trifoliata. Classification (NCBI taxonomy): domain Eukaryota; kingdom Viridiplantae; phylum Streptophyta; class Magnoliopsida; order Sapindales; family Rutaceae; genus Citrus; species Citrus trifoliata. The sequence continues at coordinate 39,705 of VKKW01000545.1, read as the reverse complement.
CATCACTCGTCATCGCTTCGCCACCTTTATTGTGTTTCATGTTCATCATCATCACTGGCCGCCGCTTATCTATCTATTTCATGGGTTTTGGTCGACGTTTGTCCACCTTTATGATTGCAATCACGACTATGGTGTTGTTTTCGTCATTATCATCGTCAGCCTCCATTCGCTGCTTCGCGGGATGTGGATCCTTAAAGCTCGCAAATATTGAATCCGTGAATCGTCAGTTTGGATTATAGATCTATGTTATAGATTTGTGTTTGTGAATGTTTTATTACTTTGAATCATTGAAATTAGAATTGGGATTTGTATTTGTGTATTTGTGAATGTTTTTTAGAATTGGGATTTGTATTTGTATTAGTATTTGGTTTCTTTAATTTTTTTAGTTGATTAAGTGATATGCGTTTAAAACCCGCAATCCAGAAATCCAGATTTTTCTAGGTTGAACTCGTACCGAACCCGCAGGCAATAAATTTGGGTTTAAATCCGAATTCGGAAAAACATACTTGTTTGGGGCAGCTGCGCTGCCACCGCGCAGCTGCCCCAAACGGGTCTAACATTTTGATATACGGGTCCAAAATTGGAAAGGCTAAACTCGGACCCTGACCCGACTTTTGCCATCCCTACTTCTATATAGTTTTGTAAGTTAGTAAGCTAATGAAATGTTGGGTTTATGTGCTTTTTAAAGCATGTATGAATGTACTAATGTTGTTTGACTATATTGAACTAAATCACATATGAGATTTAATTAATTTTGAAATGATTGTCAAACTTATTAAATCTGATAAGTATTAATTTTATTATAATCTTAATCTTGAGTTAATTATATTTTCATATTTATGATTGTTATTTCATTTGAGTTACCAATAGGCACGACATATATTTATAGTCATGATTACCCGGTATCTTGGTAGAAGCAATTATGAGCAGTGAGATTATATATTAACAATATAGAATTTGTACAACATATCTTTTGGTAGGTTTTTAGTACTTGATCATAAAATTCTTTGGCTAGAGTTTATCAACATAATTAGTATATTGAAAATTATCATTAGAGAAAACCAGTAAATGTCAAGGAACAATATATACTTAAATTGATTGGACATTTAAGATATCAATTTAAATAATAATGTGGTACAAAAGATTATTCAGTAAAGAAATCAATGCAGCATCGGTCAAATTATTATTCAAGAACACTATCCTAGATGGCAAACAATTATGGAGTTAGTTCCAATCTTTTAGTGGAGTAGATTTGGAATTAAATAATTGTGCTAGTTTAATTACATGCCTAATTATTGTAGCCACTATTGTATGTATCCATATGATTCTAGAGTTAGCTCATTTAATTGATTGGACAACTACTGGATTAATAAGTAAGATAACTAGCAATTTGGGTTAAAACTTTAAATAAATTATTTGGTGAGAGGCACTATTTAATATAATTGTGTATAAGGAGCCTTATGTTATTTTACTAGGCCGTCTCCTGTAACAAGAAGAACTCTACTTTTGGCTTTAATATTACATTTTAATTTAAATCAATTTTTATTTAATAGAATTAAAAGAGATAAATAAGGAGCCTAGGGTTTCCTTCAATAGATATAAAGAGGGCTTGTTCTTTTACCCAAAGAAAAAAAAAAAAGAAGCCACAACATACAGAATGTAGAAAGAAATTTTTTCTCTCTAGCTTTGAGAAAATAAGTTTTCTACTATTATTTATTTATAGTAGTGATAAAGGCACCTACACGTCAAGTGCAAATCAAACTTAAGTCATAATTTGGAAGATCATTGATGATAAATTGTGATGCAATACAATCGTTGGTGACATATCATTATCTAATAAGATTGGTGGCGACGGATTGTGACTTGGGAGCCTAAATTACTACGAAAAAATAAAGGTACGATTTCTAAATTATAGTAATTCTATATGTTGTATGAGAATTGTGATCCAAATATTTTTCACTGTAAAAAAAAAATTAAATAACAATTAGTATCAGAGTGAGCTCATATTAATATATAGAGTTACTGTATGAAACCAATCTCTTGTGTTATGCGTACAAGATGAGTGGCACTAATTTTAAATATTATTTCATTATGTGAATGAATATATTTGTTAAGCATGTTAATGGTTGTCTCAAGTCATGGTTATAAATTTCCTTATATTAATTTTATGGATTTGTAACAAGAGCGGTGGTTATCTTAATGGTAAGAAATTTCGTGGTTTGAAATTTCCTTAATTCCTCATCTTTCATTTATTTTAATGGTAAGAATATGCAACAACTCATTGGTGAAGATGTAAAAGGAAGTCAATTTGTGAAACTTATAGATGCTGAGAATTTTATAGTAAATACTTGAAAGTAGTGGGCTTTAATATTCATAAGAATGATATAAAATATGATAATGATGGTGAAACCTATGTAAGAAGTTGGATTTATAAAAGGGAAGGTGAGCATGCTAAAATTATATTAAAATGAAAGATAGAATTCGCGAGTTGAGGGCTGCTACGAGAGTCAAGTATCTAGTTGCTTTCAGAGTGAAGATGATTAAGAACCTTAGTACTTGGTTTGTTAATTAGTTTATTCCTGAACACTCACATAAGTTGGCAAAGGATTAAGAGGTTAAGTTCCTTCAATCCTATCGATTAGTTAAAGATTATGACATGGCTTAAGCTACTTCAATGAAAGCTGTTATTGTTAAGACTAGTCAAATTATGCACTTTTTAGTCAATCAAGCGGGGGGCTATCACAATATGGGCCTTACATTAGAGGATTTGTATAACTTATTAGATGTTGAAAGTTGATCTATAATACTTGAAACAGATTCAGAATTTGCACTTGCATGCTTTACATTAGAGGATTTACATAACTTATTAGATGTTGAAAGTCAATCTATGATACTTGAAACAAATTTAGAATTTGCACTTGCATACTTAAAAGGAAAAGTTGATATGGATCTAAATTTCTTCTATAAATACACTGTAGACAAGGAAAATAGATTTGTAAATTTATTATAGGCTGGTTCTATTGCTCGTTTAAATTATCAACACTTCAGGGACGTGTTAGCTTTCGATATTACGTATAAGACAAATGAGTACCTTAAGCCGTTAGTCATGTTAGTAAGAGTTAATAATCATTATACGACATGTTTGTTTTGGATGTGCATTGCTTGTGGATGAGACGATTGATACATATACATGGGTGTTGGAAACCTTGTTGTACGCTATGATAATAAAAAGCCTATTTCTGTAGTGACTGATGGAGATTGAGCAATGAAGAAGGCGATTAAAAAGCTAATTCTTGAAGCTCAACATCATTTGTGTGTTTGCCATCTACATAGGAATGCACAATTTAATGTATATGATAAATCTAGTTTCACAAAAGTATGTATGAAGTTTATTTTTGAATTTCTTACACCTACAAAGCTTGATAAATAATAGTAAAATATGGTGGAGGTAGAAGGTTTCCAAAATAATGATTGGGTTAACAAAATTAATGTAAAACGAGATAGATGAGTGGAAACATTCTTAAGGGTTCATTTTTTGCTAACATACGTACTACACAATAGTGTGAGGGAATGAATGCATATATGAATAGATTCTTCACTAGAAGTTAAAGTTGTGAGAATTTGTTTGATAAGTTGAGTTGATCAAGCCTTGTCACACACAAGATACAAAGAATTGCAGCAGGCATTTAAAATAAAACATTTAGTTCGTTGATCAATATCTATCTTGAAAGCTTTGAGAAGCATGCCGAGAGCATTTACACTTAGAATTTAATTTTCATGGTTCATGATGAGATTCGCAAGGAAACTTATTTCATGGTATCAACATGTATACTAATTAACTAAATTCGAACAAGCAGATAAAAGATGGATTGTGGTGTACCACCCAAAAGGATCAAAATCTTGAATGTAAATGGATGGAGTTTCAATCATCTGATATTTTATGTTGTCATTTATTTTGTGTGATGCAATCTTTACATCTTTATGAGATACTTGATTCATTGTTTAATAGAAGATGGAGTAAATATGCAAAAGTAGTTGAATGTCCATCAAAGTCATTAGATGATTAATCTAAGGATATTCTTAAATGATTAGATATAAGTCACTGAGTATTGAGTTCAATGAGATTTGTTGTTATGCCTCGATGACAGATGTTGGATACTTGAAATTAAAGGGTTATATCTCTCAATTCAAGTCAGAGATGACAAAGTTAAGTGGAAATTTTGAAGAGAAAAGAGGTAGATGGTCCACTGAGAAGAGAAATGCTATTATCATAAAAGATCCATTAACTGTGAGACTAAAGGTGCTCCTAGTGCAAAAGTTAATAAAGGTGTGAACTTGCAAAAATGTGGATGCTGCAAATTACATGGATACAATAGATGCAAATGTCCAATACTGAATGAAGTACTTTTATATTAGCATAGTGTTGTGCAAATTTTAATGTACTCGCAAGCGCACGAATCTATTGTAGTATAGACTAATGGTGACGAGTGTCGATCCCACGAGGAGGTGGATTTTAATTGTGTATAGAATTAATTTTGTAAATGGGTGGTTGGAATTGTGGTGGAAGTGATTTAGATTATCCTAAAATTGGAATTGAAATGGCGATAATAAACTCTAAAATTGGAATTGCAATGGCGAAAATAAATTGACGAGAAATCTATTGAAATAACGTACTTGGGTATCTGGATCCGTATCAACATGCATCATGGGCTAAATAATCCATATTAATGCCAATTAAATCATGAGGGGGGAATCCACACCTCATGAACCATACTCTAATCAATATGGTGCTAAGGGCTTATCGTGCCAAATAATAATAACCTTGTACTAGAGGGCCGGTGAAACCAAGGCGGTACTAGACAAGATTAGTATTATTTATCGACGAGAAGTCAAAACATCGACAAAAACTAGAGGGGAAGAGAAAATAAATTTACCAAATAAAGCCCATGACACATGTTGAGACTTCACCTTCAACCCAAGGTTGAAAAAAAATTAGCCACTCATAATTGAACTAGGGGCAAAATGGGAATTTATTAAAATACGAAAAAAATACAAGATGGAGAAGGAATTACAGAAAATGGATTCAGAGATATCAAATTAGGGGGGGAGGCCCCCTTTTTATAGATACATGGAGTAAATCATGGCCATCGGATTAAAAACAGTTTGGACGCTCAGGATTGCGCCACGTCATCAGTCAACAGTCCACGGTTTGACCACGCGGATGAACAGTAACACGGTTTGACCTGGATGAACAGTAACGCGGTTTGGTTGAAAATAATCCTGTGTGATGCATGCATCGTACGCGAGATTTTTCGTCCACTAACATTCTGCCACGTCACCATCAACAGTATATAAGAATTTTAGTCCAACAGGATCGTGACACTTCATCAGTCAATGCCACGTCATCGGTCAATGCCACGTCATCGGTCAATGCCACGTCATCGATCCGTCTATGTGAACAGTGTCGTGAACAGTAATGTAGACAGTACCGTACCCTTGAATAGTACCGTACATGTGAATAATGCCATTTTTGCTTTTATGCTCCTCCTAAGGTTTTCGACCGTTCTGAGTTCAAAAGTGATGTCTGTTTTGCCGTCTGATCTCTCCTTTATTGTGAAATGACTATAATGCCCATAAAATAAATAAAATACTTAATTAAAATAAAACACATGTAATTAAATCACAAGAAGGTTAAATACATAAAAGTAAGGGTTGTTAGTAAGACTTAAAATGTAAAATGACGGTTTTCTCATTTATAAATATGCATTTTCTAACACTCAACACACCCCCCAACCAGCTTATTGCTAGTCTCTAGCAAATAAAGCGAAAACAAAATTCAAATTCAAAATGATTTTTTTTTTAGAAACACTCGTGTTTATTCAATCAAATTAATGATAGCAATCAAATAAAAGTATAAGCATTATCTCCAATCTAAAGAAACATCACACTTACATTAACCATCCACATGAATCAGCCCAGTAGACTTTGTTATAGCTACTTTCAAGAATGACATGTCAAACCCCAAATTCTCACTGGAAGTAGTGACACTCTCACAAAGAAATTAAACCCAATAAAAATAGTCACTCCAATGAATGGTACTTGAGAGATAAAATAATAAAGAAGTAATATCACATGCTCTCACCAAGATGAAAGAAATATGCCCTCAGCTTAGAAATAATACAATCTCAAGTCAAACAAAAATGCTAGTCAACCCACTTTATTTATCTTTTTTTTTATATTATACATCACTACATCTTTTTAGCCCATATAACTAACTTCTATTTCATATTATAGTTCCCTAAAATTAAGGACTTTTATTAGGATGTAACGTAGGCTAGGAACATGGCTAACAAATAAGGAAAATAAGGAAAAACAAAGTGTATGTTTGAGAAAAAATGTAGAGAAATATATTTTTTATTTTTTATTTATTTATTTTTTTTTTGAAGTTGCAAGGTGGATTTCACCTATTATTTTTATTTTATTTTTTCTTTTGAAACAACAACTTTTGTTTTGTTGTTTTTTTTTTTTGGCATAACTTCACTGAACAAAAATACTTATTTACATTTTTCTCAAACATAAATAGGTGATAGAACTTATAAGACATTAGGTAATACTCCAAATCGGAGTGGGTCAAGATGATGAGTTGACAAAGAAAATGTTTTTTTTTTTAAAGGTTCAAAATGGTTAACTATGGATATTTAATGAAAGGGATGGCTAGAAAGGCTCAAACGGGTCAAAGATGGCCTTTCCATCGTCTTTTAGGGATATAAATAATCGTCCATATCTACTAGTTAAATGGGTCTCCAAATGTAGCAACACACATTTTTTTATTTTATAATTTTTTTTAAGGGTTAACTCAAAGGAAATCTAAAGATCGTATATACAATAATAAACTGTTAAGCTGTATAAAGAATGAGCAAAAGGGTTACTCTCCAAGAAAAATGATAGGCTCAAAAACTCGCTTGGCACTTATTTATAACATGTTCATTCCTTCAAGCAACTCATATTCGTCTCCGACATCAACATGTAAAGTAGCAAATATAGCGTAACATCACTTAAGACCAAAGATAATACAAATACTAAAATTTGAAATTAATCATGTCATCCAATGTCAAAACAAATCACACAATTGTTTTTTTAAAACAACATTCTACCCCCCAACCTATTCTAAACATGAAAGGAAAATATGCATGCAGAAATGTGAAAATGATGTAGAAAGTCTAATTAGAAAAGTTACACTTAAAATGATGGAAAAAGAAAATGATTTTTTTTTTAAGAAGATGCGTTTCTAGAGGCACTACACTCCATATTCAGCCATCATCGACTCAAAAGTTGGAAAATGTATATTTATAGAGGAGAAAATAAAAAGAAGAAGAAAAATGAACATCAAAACTTAATAAAGAAAAAGAATTTTTTTTTATTTTTTTATTTTTTTGGTTTGGTTGGTTTTTTTTTTTCGAACAATGAAGATGTGTTTCTAGAGTAACTACACTCCATATTCAGCCATCTTCAACACAAAAAGTTAGCAACAGTTAGTTTCTACAACAAAAAATTAGTAAAAACTTAACCAAAATTCCACAATTGTCGACTATTCCCTCCCCCCAACCAGAACGAAATATTGTCCTCAATTTTTGAAAGGAAAGAAGTAGAGTTTAGAAGACATCACCTGGGTGGTGCAACACAGAAGAAAATATTTACAAGCGGAGAGTTAAATCTAATTTGTACTTCTTACTGCTGCTACTGTTACCATCATTATTTGGTCGCTCCAACACAAAGGTCCAGGGGTTTAGTTTCGGTCTATAAGCTTGTAACAGATCAAGTAACTCATTAGCAGTGGGAGCACAAATAAAAAATTTTTTCGCATGGGAAGGAATGAAGTAGTTTTTTATTGCATGGTTAAGAAATGCGATAAAGCCATCATAAAAGTTATTGACATTTAACAAACCGATGGATTTCTGGTGGATGTGCAGATGGGCCTAAGATGCTAGTGTGATAAGTGCCTCTAGTGTTGCAAAATCTCCTGGAAGGAAAATAAAAGCATCAACATGATTAAGCATTTCAGTTATTCTTTCTTGCATACCTGAGACGACTAACTCTTCTCCAGTTGATGAGTCAGACGAACTGCCCAATGGTTTTAGGACTCTTGGGATGATGCCTAACACTTGACTTCCTCTGATAAAAGCTGCTTTTGAGACCATTTTTGATAACCCTCGGTTACCTCCTCCATACACCAAGTGTAATTTTCTCGCTGCTATGTTTCGACCAAGATCTATGGCTGCCTTAACGAACTCTTTATGTTTTCCATAGGTAAATCCAGAAAGCACACAAATGTTCTTGAATTGTCTATTGGGAGTAGCTGCCATTGTGATACTTCGCAAAAATAATTTGTGAGTGCTTGACAAAGAAAGTCACATTTAAGAGTCTTGGTGATAATGGGTCACAGTTGTATATGAGTTAACATGTCAGTGTCAAAAAACGTGTAAAGCACATGGCTCGCGAGTCAAAAAGGAAACAGTAAAATGGAAAAAAGAAAACAGTAATTAAATTATTAAAGACAATAATGCAAACAATAAAACAACAGTGAAATGAAATAAAATAACAATAAAGTAAAAGGATATTTACAGGTAGTTGCGACTGTGGCTCATATCTTCCTCTGGTGTTACATCCAGAAACGGCTTGAACGCCTTCTATAGGTCGAGAATAAGCTTTCCATCCAGTTTTCTTATAAACCGGCAAACAGGGTCGTTTATAGTCAAATTCTCGAGACTATATCGTGCATGCTTTTTCTGGAATAATGGCCATAACTGGAGAATCGCTCCTTGCACATATCCACTAGGATGCGTTTCAAGAGACAAAAGGATATCATCCAATGACTCCTTATTCAAGTCATCCCTAATGAATTGAATCTTATCTTCCCTGTTATCAGACACCATTCCTAAAGAACATGGGTTTCTATCGCAACTCATTTTGGCACACTTATGACAAGCAACAGAAATTCTTCGAGCTCGTCGTTTTCTTGCATAATTTCCTTTACCACAACCAGGCATGTATGCAATAAATTTTGGAGGTAACTCACCTGCCAATCGTACTTTCGCCTCGATTAACCAACGGATATCAGCAGGTATGTTATTCCTCATGAGCAATCGCATGCGTTCGGACCGAGCTTTATAGATCGTAAGGAGGGCATTCTGAGGAAGTGAAGGGAATCGCTTGTAAAGCTTCGCTAAAATTTCATTTCTGTCTATACTTTCACCTCAGAATGTCAGTTATTATGGGAAACTGAAGTAACCGACTTGATTGTCACGAATAACTGTTATCCGCCACTTCACCGGGGTAAGAAACTAAAGCACACAAACAGAAAAACAAATTAAAACACACAAAGAAAATTAAAATCGTCCTCTTATTGAATTTACCTCAAGCTTCAACTGGATGTCGTAAACACTTCTCTCAATGTCTCTAAGTTGGCGTTCTAAACCCTCAACATAGGCTACTAACTCTGGTGGTTGTAGAGCCCAAATGCGTTGTGTTTTACAAAATTGAATCTGCCTTTTGAGATGAGTTTTGACACGTTGAAGTGGTTTAAGAATGTTCAGGAGGAACGGTCTAAGTAAGGTACTCATGATTAAAAATGATAAGAGAGAACGTAATAGTTAAACAAACACACTTATGCAAAAAATAATTTCAATTAGCAAAAGAATAATATAAAGAAAGAAAACAAAATCAAATCAACGAAAAGAAAAAAAAATCAATTCAACTCTGGTGGGTCACTCAAATTTATTTCGGTGTTTTCTCCATGTGGTTGGTACTCTAGATATGGCTTTAATCTTTGACCATTAACTTTAAACGTGACACTGTTCTTTGCGCCCTTAATTTCAATTGCCCAATGTGGAAAAACAGTATGAACAATAAATGGACCAGACCATCGAGAGCGTAACTTACCTGGGAATAGGTGCAAGCGAGAATTGAATAAAAGCACTTTCTGACCTGGAGTGAGATTTTCTCATAACGTGTTTGTCGTGGAAGACTTTCATCCGCTGCTTGTAAATCTTGGCATTTTCATAGGCATCATTGCGAATTTCCTCAAGTTCTGCCAGTTGTAATCTTCTTTCTGAGCTGGCTTGCTGCATGTCAAAGTTGAATTTCTTAATGGCCCAATATGCACGATGCTCGAGTTCCACAGGTAGGTGGCAAGCTTTTCCATACACTAACCTGTAGGGTGACATCCCAATCGGGGTCTTGAAAGCCGTTCTGTATGCCCATAATGCATCATCAAGTCTTAATGACCAATCTTTTCTGTCCGGCCTCACTGTCTTTTCTAATATGTGCTTTATTTCTCGATTGGAGATCTCAACTTGGCCACTAGTTTGTGGATGATACGGGGTTGCCACTTTGTGTGTGATTGAATACTTTGTCAAAAGAGCTTTGAATGCTTTGTTACAAAAGTGGGCACCACCATCACTGATTATCGCTCTAGGGAATCCAAAGCGTGAAACAATGTTGCTTTTCAAAAATCATATCACCACCTTGTGATCATTGGTTCGACATGCAATTGCTTCTACCCATTTTGATACATAGTCCACAACAACCAATATGTATTGATGGCCAAAAGAAGAGGGAATGGGTCCCATGAAGTCGATACCCCATTCGTCGAAAATCTCAACCACTAAAATTGGATTTAGTGGCATCATGTTCCTTCGTGTAATGCTCCCCATTCGTTGACACCTATCACATGAAGAACAGAAAGTGTAAGCATCTCGAAATATAGTTGGCCAATAAAAACCACATTGTAAAATTTTAGTCGTTGTTTTCTTAGCACTGAAATGGCCTCCACAAGCTTGTTCATGGCAGAATGAAAAGATATTCTCAATTTCACTTTCTGGGACACATCGTCTAACAATTTGGTCTGCACAATACTTGAACAAATATGGGTCATCCCAAAAGAAATTCTTTATCTCTACAAAGAATTTAGCCTTATCTTGCTTAGTCCAATGCTCTAAAAGTTTACCTGTAACAAGATAATTAACTATATCAGCATACTAAGGTAATACTTCCACATTCATTAATTGTTCATCTGGAAATGACTCATTCAATATTAATGGCTCTGTAATTGTGTCAAAATGGAGACGAGAGAGGTGGTCCGCCACAACATTTTCTATCCCTTTCTTATCTTTGAATTCCAAGTCAAATTTCTGCAAAAGTAACACCCAACGAATTAGTCTAGCTTTTGCATCTTTCTTTGTGAGAAGATATTTCAGAGCAGCATGATCTGTGAATACAATTATTTTACAACCAATGAGATAAGATCGAAATTTTTCCAATGTAAACACTACTGCTAGCATTTCTTTTTCAGTAGTTAAATAGTTCAACTGTGCATCATTCAATGTCATACTAGCATAGTAAATAACATGGGGAATTCGATCAACTCTTTGTCCTAATATTGTTCCTACTGCATAATCAGATGCATCACACATGAGCTCAAATGGTAAGCTCCAGTTTGGGGGCTGAATGATGGGTGATGATGTCAACAAATGTTTTAATTTTTCAAACGCAATAAGATATGAATCATCAAAGACAAAAGGTACATCCTTAGCAAGTAAATTGCATAAAGGTCTATAAACTTTGCTAAAATTTTTAATGAAACGTCTATAAAAATCAGCATGCCCAAGGAAAGATCTTACTTCTCTGATTGTTTTAGGTGGAGGAAGATTAGAAATGAGATCCACCTTGGCTTTGTCAACCTCAACACCTTTGCTCGAAATGATGTGACCGAGAACAATACCTTATTTTACCATAAAATGACACTTCTCCCAATTTAAGACTAAGTTCTTCTCGATACATCTCTGCAAAACTAGTATTAGATGATATAAACATTGATCAAACGAGTCACCAAAGACAGAAAAGTCATCCATAAAGACTTCAAGGAAACGTTCAACCATATTAGAAAAAATGCTCAACATGCATCGTTGAAATGTAGCAGGTGCATTACATAATCCAAATGGCATTCTCCTATATGCAAATGTGCCAAAAGGGCAAGTGAAGTGGTTTTCTCCTGATCCTTTGGTGCTATGGGGATCTGATTGTATCCTGAATAACCATCTAGAAAGCAATAAAATTCATGGCTTGGTAATCTATCAAGTATTTGATCGATAAATGGTAAAGGAAAATGGTCTTTACGTGTGACAGAATTCAATTTTCTATAATCAATGCGTACACGTCATCTTGTAGTCATTCTAGTTGGTATCAATTCATTATCAGCATTGGTAACTACTGTGACTCCTGATTTTTTGGGGACAACTTGTACAGGACTGACCCATGAACTATCAGAAATTGGGTAAATGATACCTGCGTCTAATAGTTTAAGGACTTCCGTTCTTACAACTTCTTTCATGTTAGGATTTAACCGACGTTGCATTTCTCTACTAGATTTAGCATTTTCATCAAGGTGAATGTAATGCATGCAATCTGCAGGGTTTATACCTTTTATGTCTGCTATGGTCCATCATAATACTCTTTTATACTCTTTTAAACATCCAACAACTTACCTTTTTGTTCGTCATTGAGGGATGAAGAGATGATTACCGGTAGAGTATTTTCTTCCCCCAAAAACGTATACTCCAAAGTGTTGGGCAGTGGTTTGAGCTCGAGTTTCGGTGGTGATTCTGATGATGGGATGAGTTTCTTCTCTGATGGTGCTAGTTGTTCAACTCTTGACTTCCATTTATTAGTGTCCATGGATGGTGTTGAGTCAAGTAGGGCGTTGACCTCTTCAACCAATCTGTCAATATCAAAATCCAAACCAAAGTGAGTTAAACATTTTTGTAAAGGATCATCACTGAGGTTTGAAATAAAAGTGTCATCAACTAATGCTTCAATTAAATTCACATCAACAATTCCATCATCTGCACTGTGAGGTTGTTTGGCAATGTTGAAGATGTTCAGTTCCATAGTCATATTGCCGAAAGACAACTGCATATTTCCAGTTCTGCATTGAATGTGAGCATCCGCAGTTGCCAAGAAAGGTTGGCCTAGGATAATGGGGATGTGCTTCCTTGAATCATGTATTGGTTGAGTGTCAATTACAATGAAATCAACAGGAAAATAAAATTTGTCTACCTGGATAAGCACGTCCTCCACAATACCACGAGGTATTTTCGTGGACCGATCTGCAAGTTGTAACACCACTGGAGTTGAGTGTAATTCTCCAAGTCCAAGTTTCACAAACACTAAATAAGGTAACAGATTTACACTAGCTCCCAAATCCAACAAAGCATTCTCAATTGTGTGGTTCCCTATACTACATGAGATAGTGGGGGATCCTGGGTCTTTGCATTTTAGAGGAATTTTATGTTGGAGTATAGAACTAACGTTTTCTGTTAAAAATGCCTTCTTTTGAACATGCATATTTCTCTTTTTAGTACAAAGGTCTTTAAGAAACTTGGCATAAGATGAAACTTGTTTAATAGTATCAAGTATAGGGATATTAACACTTACCTGTTTGAAAATTTCGAGAATCTCACCTGTGGATTTTCCCTTCTTACCTTTAACTAACCTCTGGGGGAATGGAGCTTTGGGAACGTATTCTCGTGGGTTGGTTTCTTCTTTCTTCTCTGGTGATGAGTCCTCAACATTCACAGGTACAATTTAATTTTCTTTTGTCACCGGCATCTCCACTTTATTGTCGACTTCTTTTCCTTTTCTTAAGGTCATGACTGCTTTGACCTCTCCATGCTGCTGTGGTGAACTGGTACTTACTCCATGTGCTCCTTTAGGATTAGGCACTAGTTGACTTGGAAACTTACCTTTCTCAACAGTCATTGCCAAGGTCTGAACTGAAGAAACAAGTTGTCCCACCATCTTCTCAAGGCTTGAAACTGATTGGGCTTGTGAGTTAAAGCCTGCTCTCAACTCATTTCGTAGTCCATCAATGGTGCGGTTTTGTTACTCAATCGTGGAGTGAATAAGATTCTTGAGATTCTGGAATGAATCCTCCCATGGTCTGGTTTGAGTGTAGTTCTGGTTCTGATTGTATGGTCTAAATGGTGGCTGAGAGGCTTGAGGATTTTGTGGAATTGGTGGAGCTGGAGTTGTTGGTCCATTCTGTTGGAATCCTTGAGACCATGAAAAATTGGGGTGGTCTCTCCATCCAGGGTTATATGTGTTGAAGTATGGGTTGTAATTTGATGGCTTTCTCATTACACCTATGGCATTGGCTTGATCGAAGTATGAGTCAGGGTCATGTGGTTCTGTTGATTTAGCAGTCGATAACGATGCTATTTGTCGAGCAAGACCTTCAACCATCTCCTTGACTTCTTTGATTCCCGAAGTTGATTCGCCAATTTGAACCTCATTTACTCCCTTAATTCTTCTAGTATTCCTGAGTGATCGACTCCGTTGTTGGGAATTGTCCACTTGTCGTTGGAAAAACTCCCAAATTTCTGATGCACTTTTTGACATTAGCTCCCCTCCACTTGTTGCCATTAGTCATTCTTGCACATTCGGCAATAATCATTCCAAAAAGTATTGGCACTGGTGCCATTTCTCGTACCCATGATGTGGACATTTCAAAAGTAGCCCATTGAATCGTTCCCATGTTTCAAAAAATTGCTCGTCCTCTCTCTGGATAAACTCCGAGATTTCCCTGCGAATAGCATTTGTTTTATGCACTGGGAAATATTTATTCAAAAATTTTGTTACCATTTGTTCCCATGATGAAATGCTATTGGCAGGTAATGTATTAAGCCATGAACGAGCTCTATCCTTTAAAGAAAATGGGAATAGTCTAAGTTTTACATCATCATCTGAAAAATTCTCGTATTTAAAAGTTTGACAAATAAAATGAAAATCATTCAGATGATTATATGGATCCTCATTTTCTAAGCCATAGAATGTGGGGAGACAATTTAGCACACTAGGTTTTAACTCAAAGCTCCTAACAGCTACATTTGGGTATCTTATGCATGATGTGCTCAAATTAGGTAAGGGACTAAAATAGTCCTTAAATGGCCTCTCCTGTGGTGCTTGTAAATCCATTCCAAATTTATTTTTAATGTGCTTTTGTGTGCGAAGTGTTTTTTCTAGTTCAAGGTCCATAGGTTCAAGATTAGGTAATAATGACCTACGACCATGCATGCAAAACAAATAAAATAAAAATAAAGATGAGAACAAAACAAATAAAAATAAAAATAAAGAAGAGGGAGAAATTACGATACCAACCTTATTGCGCTATTACAACCTTTCTATAAAAATACACAAAAAAAAATAATACGTGAAATAAATTAACTAAAAAAAATTAATAAGATAAACAAAAATTACAAAGAAGAATAAAAATAACTTGAAAATTAAATTACAAAATTTTAAAAAAGAGAAAAAGAAAAGAAATACTAACCTTTAAATGTAAATTCACTTTTTTTTTTCTTTTTTTTAATAAAATAAAAAAAATTACAAGAAAACAATTAAATGGAATTGTTCACAAAAATTAATTCTATGAATCAAAATTACTTACCTCCCCGGCAACGGCGCCAAAAACTTGTTGTGCAAATTTTAATGTACTCGCAAGCGCACGAATCTATTGTAATATAGACTAATGGTGACGAGTGTCGATCCCACGAGGAGGTGGATTTTAATTGTGTATAGAATTAATTTTGTAAATGAGTGGTTGGAATTGTGGTGGAAGTGATTTAAATTATCCTAAAATTGGAATTGAAATGACGATAATAAACTCTAAAATTGGAATTGCAATGCCGAAAATAAATTGAAGAGAAATCTATTGAAATGACGTACTTGGGTATCTGGATCCGTATCAACATGCATCATGGGCTAAATAATCCGTATTAATACCAATTAAATCATGAGGGGGGAATCCACACCTCATAAACCACGCTCTAATCAATATGGTGCTAAGGGCTTATCGTGCCAAATAATAATAACCTTGTACTAGAGGGCCGGTGAAACCAAGGCGGTACTAGACAAGATTAGTATTATTTGTCGACGAGAAGTCAAAACATCCACAAAAACTAGAGGGGAAGAGAAAATAAATTTACCAAATAAAGCCCATGACACATGTTGAGACTTCACCTTCAACCCAAGGTTGAAAGAAAATTAGCCACTCATAATTGAACTAGGGGCAAAATGGGAATTTATTAAAATACGAATAAAATATAAGATGGAGAAGGAATTACAGAAAATGGATCCTAAAAATGGATTCAGAGATATCAAATTAGGGGGGGGAGGCCCCCTTTTTATAGATACATGGAGTAAATCATGGCCGTCGGATTAAAAACAGTTTGGACGCTCAGGATTGTGCCACGTCATCAGTCAACAGTCCACGGTTTGACCACACGGATGAACAGTAACACGGTTTGACCCGGATGAACAGTAATGCAGTTTGGTTGAAAATAATCCTGTGTGATGCATGCACCGTACGCAAGATTTTTCGTCCACTAATATGCTGCCACGTCACCATCAACAGTATATAAGAATTTTAGTCCAACAGGATCGTGACACCTCATCAGTCAATGCCACGTCATCGGTCAATGCCACGTCATCGATCCGTCTATGCGAACAGTGTCGTGAACAGTAACGTAGACAGTACCGTACCTGTGAATAGTACCGTACATGTGAATAATGCCATTTTTTCTTTTATGCTCCTCCTAAGGTTTTCGACCGTTCTGAGTTCAAAAGTGATGTCTGTTTTGCCGTCTAATCTCTCCTTTATTGTGAAATGACTATAATGCCCCTAAAATACATAAAATACATAAAATACTTAATTAAAATAAAACACATGTAATTAAATCACAAGAAGGTTAAATACATAAAAGTAAGGGTTGTTAGTAAGACTTGAAATGTAAAATGACAGTTTTCTCCTTTATAAATATGCATTTTCTAACACTCAACACATAGTTCTTACAAATGTTGAATATTTTAGTTGTTATGGGAACAATATTAAGGATCGAGTAACAATATGTCGCTTAGTCATTACAATACTTTCTCTATATCAATTATACACTCATATTAACAGTAGATTAAAACAAATAAGAACATTAAAATACAAACATACCAAATACTTGCATCCCGTTTATCTAGTTGTTCATGAAAAATATATTGTAAAATATACCATTCTTTCTCAGAGAAAAGAAGCTATATGTTTGAATGAAGCATACTCTTTGTCGCGGCGACTTCTCTTTTTTGAGATTTTTTGTAACGATTGGGCTTTTGAGGATGCATCTTTTTACTCTCAATTGTATTTAGTTCAATCGATGATACCAAATACACAAAATCAACCACATCCATGGCTTTATCTTACATATAAAAGAATATGAATTTTATTATTATTTTTTGTTTAATGCATGCACTAGTACATATAATGTTTGAAGAAAAAATGCAGAATAATAATGTATTATCATACCTTTTCAACAACATTTTGGAAGATTTGGTTCTGTTTCAGTTTTCTACATGTGAATAAGTTTTTCAATGACAAATTTTCATCATACACTTCTTTAACATTTTCCTTAAACTATCTTCACTGCAAACTCATCTCCATTCCTTATGAAAGTTTGACCAATTGATTCATTCTTGCTAATTTGAACATCTTTATTACGAGAGGTCATCTTGTCCTTCCATTATGTTCAAGTATTTTAGCTACGGTATATAAGGAAAAGGTATTGGCTACAAAAGTTATAGGTATAAAAATTGAGAAAATTAGCTCAATAAAGTATATCAAGCAGCTTATCTCAAGTATAAGGTGCTAAGAAAAGGAAGGCCTAAGGTTATTGATCGTTGAGTCTATGGAAAAGAAAAAAAATAGACCTTAATTAAAAAAATTATATTTTAAAGACACTTAAATTAAAACTAATAAAATTACCATTTGACAACTGCGATAGAGCTTTACCATGTTTAGACAAATAGTGTTTATACGTTGGTGAGATATCTATATATAAGATTTTGATTTCATGTAGATTATTCATAATTTTCTTCGTTCCTGTTAATTACTATTTAACCTTAACACCAAGGAGAGAGTGTTTCAATTAAAAGACACAAAAAATCCACAATATAGCATGTAAAAATTTAACAGCTTAAGCTAGGTCTAGCTGTCGATGGATTTAATTTGTTTTCTAATGTAAGCAATGCATTTAGTTGTTGGTTTGTAATGCTTGTCAGTACAATTTACCTCTTTGGTTATTCATGATAAGAGAAAATATCATGTTGACTTTACTAATTTCGAGGCCTAATTAGTTGAGTAATGACATTGACGTGTATTTAGAACCCTTAATAGACGACCTTAAAGAATTATGGGAAACATGAGTGAATGTTTTTATGCATTCGCTAAAGAGTCTTTTAATTTGAAAGTAATTTTGATGTAGACGATAAATGATTTTCTAGCTTTT
This sequence comes from Citrus trifoliata, assembly GCA_018350135.1. Taxonomy (NCBI): domain Eukaryota; kingdom Viridiplantae; phylum Streptophyta; class Magnoliopsida; order Sapindales; family Rutaceae; genus Citrus; species Citrus trifoliata. The sequence continues at coordinate 21,322 of VKKW01000545.1, read as the reverse complement.
GAAAATCCTTCTAGATGTAAAACTAAGGGGAAACAAACATGTCTAATATGTGCAGCGAACTTATTCAAAATGGTTGGCATTTAGTAGAAAATTTGCATATAAAGGCCGTAGATATTTTCTGTCACATCTTATTCTTTCCACAATAAAAATAAAACATGGTTTGAAGGAAAAGAGGAGAACCTTTTGAAGGATTTTTAAAATTATTAAAATGATTAGGGAAAGTGAACAAAAAATGAAATAAGTGTGATGAAAATTTTAAAATTTCTGGAATTTAGAACAAATGATGACTGATTTACCATATTGGAAGGTGCAAAGCACTGAATATATATATATATATATTTACTTATATTTTTATTATATTTTGATCTTATCCAAATGATTTTTCTAATTTGATTTCAATCAATGTGGTCAAAATTGCATTACAACATATCCTATATGGGATGCTTATTCAGAAAAATATTTGTGAGAGTATTATTGGTACACTACTAAACATTAATGGAAAAACAAATAATGGATTGAATGCCCGCAAAGATTTAGAAGCCATGGAAGTTTGAGAAGAAATAAAACCAAAATTTGATAAAAATGCTAGATTATGCTTGCCTACAGCTTTATTTACATTAACCAAAGTTGAGAAAATAACCTTTTGCAAAAGATTATTTGACTAAAAATTACCTAATGGACGTAGCTCAAACATTGGAAATTGTGTGTCAATTGATGAATGTAATATTACGGGCCTCAAATCACATAGTTGTCACATTTTAATGCAATAATTTATGCCTGTAATATTGAAAGCGTTGTTAACTAAAGGACCTATGAAGGCCATATATTGTTTATATTCATTTTTCAATAAGTTATGCCAAAAGATTATTGATAGAGAAGACATGTTAAACCTTGACAATGAAATCAACGAAACCTTATGTATGTTTAAAAGATTCTACTTTCCAACATTCTTTAATATAACGATCAATTTGTCAATTCATTTACGACATGAAGCATGACTTGGGGGACTTGTGCAGTATTAATAGATGTATTGTTTTAAACGGTAAAAACCTCTGTTTAGAATAAGCTTCATTGTAACATCATATAACTATATTAAGAACATAAAGATCTATAACAAATATGTTAGGAATCATGTACGACTGAAGGTTATATTGCACAATGCTACATTGCAGAGGAATGCATGACTTTTTATAGTGAATTTTTGAATCAGAATGTTGAATTAAGCTATTGTGAACGTCAAAATGAAGATTTTTCTATTGATGTGATTCTTGAAGGTCATTCAATCTTGGGGGAACATCAAATACTTTAAGTAATAAAGTGTTAGGAAATGAACATTGTCATGTATTATTCAATATAGCTATAATGGAGCTATATTTAGAGTAAGTACTTAAAACAATTCATTATTTATTTTTTTGTTAAAATTATAATTTTACTCAATTTTTTCTTTATTTTTTTAATTGTCAATTAGGATGCATCTGTAATACTTAAAGCAATCAAGAAAGATTTTTAGAAAAATAAATAAAAGTTTACTTTAGAAAAGTCATGCTGATAATTTCTCTAAATGGTTAAAAGAAAAGGTAACATGCTACTTGATTTTTGTTTGTACATTTGGAAGCTTTGTTATAAATTTCTGATTTATTAATTTTGTATGTACAGATGTCTTCTCCAATTATGCAAATAATGGTATAGATGAATTTAAATGCCTTTCATTTGGTCCTAGAAAATAGGCTATGAGTTATAAGGGATATATTATTACTCAATAATGATTTTATATAAGAGAAGTTGAAATGTCAACACAAAACAATGGAGTTTCAACTGAAGCAACAACTATGTGTAGGGCAAGTGTGAAAGGCATTGCACAAGTTATTGATGTTGTTTCTTATTATGGGGCCATAAGAAAGATAATTTTGCTTGATTACCATAAGTTTCAAATTCCAATGTTCAACTACTATTGGATAAATAAACGGCACATTATAAGGATTGAAGATGGTTTTATAGTTGTTAATTTACACCAAGGTCAAAATCAGTATGAAAGAGAGCCTTTTATTCTAGTATCACAGGCGAAACAAGTATTTTATTCGAGAGAAAATGATGCATCAAATTGATATGTCTTATTAAAGGCACCATGAAGGGGATATATTGGCACGAACATGTATGATGAGAATGGCGATACAACTTTCGGGTTGAAAGATATATCAGCTCTGGATATAAACAATGATAATGAAAATGAAGAAGTTACTGATATTAAAGGTTATTGGTGTAACCTATTTATTTTTTGTTTTTGGTATCTTTTGGCGTTTCATTGTTCTTTTTAGTTTCTTGTTATCTTTCAACAATTTGATGTTGTACTTTAAGTTTGTTAATGTCTTTGCTAAATTTCTATATGGCACATATATTCTAATAGAATATGAAAATGGTTACAATGCATTGGCTACTGGTAAGATTTTATGCTTCCAATATTTAGTTTATTTAATTTCTTAGCTAAAATAAGTTTTCTTTTATTATTTTGTAATTGATATATTTAATGCTAACTTTTGTTTTTGGTATTTTTAGGCTACTTTAGCTGTAGATGAATTAACATGAGTTCAAGAACAAAATAATTACATCCTAAATCAACTACTAGAAAAGGATGTTTGCAAACACTATCTAATAGCTAGCTAGAAAATTCCAAGGATTTAACTATGGCTCATTTGGAGAAGTCCAAAGTATCAGAAAGAAAGAAAGGTCCTACTAAAACAAAGAACATTGTTATGAATGAAGTCAAATTTAATAAAAAAAGGCCAACTGATAAAAGAAAGATATGTTACATTATCTTCATTTTTAGGAAGTTTTATTCAAGAGATTGTACCATTTACAATTCAGATTGGAGAAAAGTTCATTTGAAAATGGAAAATATTATATGCAATTGTGTTCAAGTTAGTTTTAATATCATGATTTCCATTCAAAATTATGAAACTTATTTTCTTTATAATGTTTATTTCATTAGCTATGCATTTTTATATTATAGCTAAGGTACAAGTTAGATAATAAATGAGAAAAAACTTACATACTTAAAGATATAGTAGAACTTTGGAGGACTTCAAAATCAAGGCTTGTGCAAAAAAGATTGAAGGCAAAAAATTTAGCAAAAATGATGCAGCTCAAACCTAACAACATCAAGTCAAATCATGAATAGAAGGACTTTGTTAAAAAAAAAGTAGTGATCAATTTAAAGTATTAGTTTTGTATTAGTTGTATATTATTTTATGTCATTAGTTTGTTAAATTGATTGTATAAAATTATTTTTTAAATATAGGTTAAAACCGACAAGTTCAAAAAAATAAGGAAAAAACAAATTCCACACATATCAGGTCGTAAGGGAATTGCTCGGACAACTCATGATATGGTAATGTCTGTGCAAATTTAGATTTTTCTATTTGAAACTTATTATAATACAATAAGAAAGAATAGATATTTATATACATTAGACCTTAACGGAAAAAAAAGGTATAAAATAGCTAGGATATTTCTAATTAATCCTTAAAAAGTAAGAACTAAATCTCTTATACTCTAGTTACTAAAAACTGGTATTTACAAAAAATAGTCAACACACGGCTGTAAAAAACAACTAATATCCACAACACTTCCCCTTAAGCTGGAGCATAGATGTTCTTCATGCTAGCTTGCCTACAAACTTTTGTCCAAGTACTCCTTTTGTCAATATATCTGCAGTTTGTTGTCCTGTAAGAATTACACCAAACAAATAACTCTAGTTTCCACTTTCTCTTTAATGAAATGTTTATCTACCTCCACATGTTTTGTCTTGTCATGATGGAAAGGATTATAAGCAATATTAATTGTTGTCTTATTGCCACATTAGAGTTGCATAAGATTGTCTTTAATTAATTGTAGTTCTTTGAAAATATGTTTTATCCACATGTGCTAATGCTTGAAACTCTACTTCTACACTGCTTTGTGCCATTACAGTTTGCTTTTTGCTTTTCCAAGTCACAAGGTTACCCTACACCTTAGTACAATAATGCATTGTAGATTTCCTATCCATAACATTTTTAGCCTAATCAACATTAACAAACTCTTTTTTTTCCTTCTCAAAATAAAGTCCCTTTCTTTGTGTTGACTTTAAAGTATTAAAACATCTGTTTTACTGCCATTAAGTGAGCTTTTCTTAGAGAGTGTTAAAACTAGCTCACTAAACTAATTGTAAAAGCAATATCAAGTGCAGTATAGGAAAAGTAGATTAGTCTTCTTATTAGTCTTTGATATCTCCCACTCCCTGAGGTGCACTAATTTTGTTCAAGACCTAACTTGTTGATTAGTTCAATTGGGGTGGCAACATGTTTACAGTTAGTCATGCTAGTTTTCTTTAGCAAATCCAAGGTGTATTTCTGTTGTGTAACCAAAATAACTTTAGTTGTTCTAGCCACCTCAATTAATAAAAAACAATGTTGCGGTCCAAAATCCTTAATTTTAAATTCATGAGCCAATTTTATCTTCAGTCCTTCCAGCTCTTCTTTGTCATCCCTTGTTAATATAATGTCATCAACATATATGATGAAAATAGTTAACTTCCTTTCTGTAGACTATTTGTAAAACATAGTATAATTAGCTTGCATTGGAAGCATTCATAGATTTTCAAGACTTTCCCAAATCGGTCGATCTACTAGGAAACTGTTTAAGGCTATGAAGAAACTTTTTTAACCGATAGAGTATTCTAAAAGACATTCTTGACATCAGATTGGTTGAGAGACTAATCCAAATTTATAACAAGAGAGAGAAGAATATTTACAGTATTAAGCTTTGCCAGTAAGACAAAAGTCTTTAGGTAATTCACCTATTGGTTTGTGTAAAACCTTTCACCACGAGTCTTGCTTTGAATCTGTCCACACTTCTATCAGCCTTACATTTGAATACCTACTTGAACCCCACAATCCTTTTGTCTTTAAGTCTTGGTAAGATTGTAAGTGTTATTCTTTATTAAAGCAACCATTTCTTCTTGAACAATTTTCTTCTACTCATTAACTTAAAGGCTTCAAGGATGTTTCTTGGAATAATGATATTAAATAGATTGGCCATAAAACTTTTATACTCCTTAGATAGATTTGTATATGACAGGAACTTGTAGATAGGATGTTAGGTTCAATATCTCACTTATTTCTTTATCGCAATAGGCAAATCTATGGACTTTTGAGTTTCGTTCTCAACATGCTTAGTAGGTGAGTTTTAATCATTCCTTAGTTCAGATCTTGGTTCTACTTGGCCTATAAATGGTTTTACCTTTTGAGTTTTATTCTTCCTTCATGAGTAGACACGAAAGTTGCATATTGGTTCCCCCAAACGTGAATTGGCTTATATTCCTTTATTCTTTAGTGATGCTATTATTGATTGGGTTCTATGATGTTAGGTAGGCTATAATGAAAGCTTGGACTGAGTTGGGAGGTATTTGAATGATTTGAAACAAGTCTAGACTCATTTGGGAAATTGGATTCTATGATTCAGGAAATTGAATTACTAGATATATTGGTTTCTCAGGTGGAATTACTGGGCAGATTCGATTCTATATTAGGCTCTAGGCTAGAATTATTAGTAGGTTAAGAGATTGGTGTAGAAACCTAGGTTTAAATAGGCTCTAAGATGTCAAGAATATCCCAAGAATTATCTTCTCTCAAATTCTCCCCCTAAAGAAAATTATTTGGGTAGAAAAGTTGATATTAAAAAAAATTATATCCATGATGACAAATAGTTTCTTTTCTTGAGGATTATAATACTTGTACCTTTTCTTAGTGGGAAAATATCTTAGAAACAGACATTTGATAGTTGTAGGAGACAATTTTGTTATTTGAAGACTTGAAAGATATATAAAGATTATACAACTGAAAGTTTTGAGTGTAAAATTAGAGGTAACAACGTGATTTTGTGGGTAGCTTTCAAGAAAAACAAAAATAGATGTCTTGAACATAAGAACCTGAGATGGCATACAGTTTATAAGATAAGATGCTATAAGAATGACATTTTCTCAATATATTTTTAGTACTAGGTTGTGAATATAATAGCTCTAGCAACTTCTAAAATGTGTCTATTTTTACGTTTCACATCCTCATTTTGTTATGGTATTCCAATAAAAGAAATTTAATGGACAATCCTTCTTATGAAAGGTAACTCCCTAAATCGAATTAAAATACTTGGTTCCAGTATCTATGCCGAGTACATAAATGTCAATTAAATCTGGGTTTTTACCATGGCATAAAATTGTTTAAAGGTTTGTCTAGCTTTAGATTTTTTCTTTAAACGGTATACCCAAGTTGTCCTAGAGTGGTCATCTATGAATGTAATGAATTATTTAGTTTTTGACAGGTTCTTAACCTTTGATGGACTCTAAACATAACTATAAATCAAAGAGAAATGTTGGGATGGTTTCTAAGGATAAGGAAGAAATGGTACACGTGTCTGTTTAGCCATTTAACAAAATTCATAATGTAATAAACTCAAATCTTTATTTTTGAATAAATAAGGATACAAGGTTTTTGGATATGAAAAGTTAGGGTGGCCTAACATATTGTGCCACAACATTATTTCAGAAGATTGAGTGACTTGAGCCTGTACTTTCATGGGCCCTTTATTCTCGAGATAGTATAGCTCCTCATATTCCTTCGCATTCACAATCATCTTCCTGAATATTACATCGTAAAAATAGGCATTTAGAACCATAGAATTTAGCTACACAATTTATATCCTTGGTAAGTTTACTAATTGAAAGAAGATTGCACTTAAGATTTAGAACATGTAAAACTAAAAAAAGAGTGAGACAATCTGATAATTTTACTGTTCATTTTCCAATAATAATGGATAACAATCCATCAACAACCCTCATTTTATAATTACCTAGACATAGAGTCTAACTAGGGAAAAATTGAAAATACCTTTTCATATAGTCCGAGGCCCTTAAAGGGACTGGAAGCTAAAGGCTGATGGGTTGCCTGTATAGGCTACATTACAAGTAAATGAGGGCATGTCATTCTCTTTTGCTTGCTATTTTTATATTAAGAGCTATTGTAGCATCTCGAATTGATCTTTTGTGAGGGAAGCTTGATTAGTTTTCTCTGTCACCATTCTCTTTGCTTTTTGCTGGCATTTTGGTTTCTAATCTGTTGGCTTTTCATGAAGCTTCCAATAGGAGTCTGTGGTATGCTTTTTCTTATGGCAATAGCCATAGTAGGGACGTTCTCTATATTTCTATGCCTTTTAGTCACCTAGTTGATTTGTCTTTTTGGTCACTAGTACTGATATCTCTTTTAAGGGTTTCTTAACTGGTCTCATCATTACTCTCTTTCGATTTTCTTCACGCCTCAACATAGAAAAACCTTCTCAAATTGAAGGCAGATGATTTTTTCATAATATTGTACCATGACATTCATCAAATTCTTTGTTGAGTCCATAAAAGAAATCCAATGAGCCTTTTTTTTTTTTTTACAACATTCTCTTATATTTGATGACATCCTCAGAACAATACCACTAGGACAGATAGTAGAGGTCGAGTTCCTACCATATATTGTGTAAAGGACTGAAATATTGAGTCACTAAGAGGCTGCTTTACTTTTAGTCATATAACGACTTGATTTCAAAGAGCTAAGTCGTATTCCGAATGTCAGAAAATGTTTCTATCACGGCTTCACAAAGCTCCTTTGTGGTTGATAAGAAAACATTAGTCCTACCAATCTCCATGTCCATCAAGTTGACCAACCATGCTTGCGCCATCAAATTTTCAGCATCCCACTTCGGATATCTAGGATCCGAGATATCAAGGGCTTTGCTCCCCCTATAATATACCCTAATTAGCCTTTGCTATTAAGAAATAGGGTGACAGATTAAAGCCATTAAAAAACATTTCTACCAATTAACTTGTGTAGAGTTTTTTTTTTTGCAAAGATGGGTTTTCTGTACTTATGAGGACGAAAAAAAAATCCTCTTCCATGGTAGAATTAGAGGAAATCTCATATTTTTGTGCAAGGCTTGTTGTCTTCTCCATTGGAAGCTTTGAAGCTTTAAAATAGAAGAAGGAAAAAAATTCAGAAGCTCAAATCAGATTCTTGTGCACTTTGTTTTGTTTATTTCTACTAATGCTATAGTAAGGAAATCAATTATTTAGTCATAATATTTCTTTTTCTATAATTGGTTGTTCATAACATTGAATGCACCTGAAAATTTGTAATGTCAAATTAATGAAATTGAAAAAGATCCTTCAAACCTTACTTCAAGTGATTTGAAAGATGATGTTGTGTCAAAAGTAATAGGTCTTGACAAATCTTATGTGAAAGCACTTGGAAAATGAGTTACTTTTGCACAATTAACCCTAATGTCATAGAAGGATATGGTTATAGCTCAAGTGTATGTTGATTGAAATATAAGATGTTTGTTTTTTAGTTTATAAATGTACAATTCTTTTGTAACTAAATTATGAAATTTTTATTATATAAAGTCAAAATCAAACAAGTAAAGATTGTGATGATGAATTGAATACACCTGCTCCTGTGGTAACAATTTGAAAGTCAACAATATTTATCTATAAATTTAAATTAATTATATCTATTAATTTTATTATTATTTCCTTGTGCTAGAGGGTGAATATGAAGATTGATATCACTAAATGCAAGCTGCTTGATTCAAAGGGCTCAGAGGTTATTGTAACTGAAAGGCATTAGTCTTTAAGTGATCCAAAATTACTTGTTCATCATATCCCTATTTGACCAAAGGGCATGAGAATTTGGGTAGATGTAGCAAAAGAATACGAGAAGTGTTTATGGAACACTATGCCTTATAAGACATACATTGAAGAAGCTATTGATAATATAGTTGTACGGCTTGCTAATCAAACTATTATAGACTCTACAAATTGAAATTTGTGTCATTCATATATTTAATTAATTTCTTATCCATTAACTTTTATATATTTATTTAGCATTTCTTTGTGTTTTTCGATGTATGTGCCAACATGAGCTTCAGGCACCATACATTGCTTTTAATGACTTGTGGTAGTAGGAGTAGTTGGCTAAAAAATATAATTTTGGAAGTGCTGAGTTGATGATATACATGTTATATAAGTTATAATTTGCTTTAGGAAATGTCCATATTTTAGAGAAGACTATGTCAAAATTTTTTCTAAGGATAAGATCAGTTGCTTATTTGAATTCACTCAGAATTGTGTAATACTATAAGTTAAAATGAAAACTTTTTGTTTAATGACTTATGGTAGTAGTAGTTGTTGGTTGGGAAATATAATTTCGGATGTGTTGAGTAGATGATATATATGTTATATAAGTTGTGATTAGTTTTAGGAAATGTCCATGTTTTAAGGGAGACTTTGTCAAAATTTTTGCTAAGGACAAGATCAATTGCATACTTGAATTAACTACTCAAAACTATAATTGTATAATACTATAAGTTAAAATGAAAGTTTCTACAACCAACATTTTATAGTTGTCTAGATATTATGTTGAATCTCTTTAGCAAAAATAATCACGATAGTAAATTAAATTTTTCTAGTGAAATATTTACAAAATTGTATCACTATATTTGCTCTTTTCGGGTGATTTTGTGTACTATATTTATATTTTCAATTGATAATGCAGGTTATGTGGATAAATACTACTTGTAAAGGAGTTTTCAATGCAAATTGAAAATAAAATAGTATTTTTTTGGTTTAATCATTGTCTTTTTTATATGGCACACTATGTTTATAATTAAACATACTTTGTATTCGTACCTGATACATGTAGGCATTTTTAAAATCCCAGAGCTAATTAATTAATCAAATTAATTAATTATATTCATTAACAGAAAGAAGCTTAAGAAAATATCATGTATAATTACCCTAATTATATTAAGCAAGAAATTAGTAAACTAAATTAATTCTCTAAAAATATTATTCATAGTTAGTATTTATAAACTGTTCATTGATACTGTTCACGATTACTATTTATCCGCATAAAAAATATTAATTTTGCAAAACATAATAAAATTGCAAAAATTAAATGACACAGAAATTTTTACGTGATTCAGATTAGTCAATACTACATCTACGAGGTCACACTCATACGAAAAGTAATTCATTAAGTTGAGATGTTACAATCTATAGATTTACTAAATTTAAAACTCTCACTTACAGATTATCACCATACAACTTACTCAACTTTAGACTGAATATGTTTTTCTTGAATAACTATTACTCCTCTTGATCCACGATCCTCAAGGCAGTTCGCAAAGTGATAAATAGCAATTCTTCAATGTTAAATGATTCATGATCCATATAGACTCCCCACATAAATGAAAAGAAATAATTTCATTACAAGACTTTGAATGAAAAATATAAGAAAACAAATCAACATAATATTATGTCTCAAATCTGGATTTTCTAGAGAGAAAGTCGAATTTTTGCTTCTTTACTTTATCCTTTGTGTTGTGTCACTTCAATTGTGAATTATCAGCTCTTTATATAGGCACTAGGGCTTTACAAAAATCACAAGTCTTAAAAGATTTAGATTCTTTCCAAATAATAATTTCTTTCCTCTTGTAATTCCTATGAATCTAAATAGGAATAAATCTAATATTCTTGCCTTTCTTGTCTCCTAAAAAATGTGTAGAGCATTTAATAAACTTCATATTTGAACCAACTTCTTACTCTAAATAAATCTTACGAGCCAATTATAGAATTTTGTCATTCATTGATTTGTTAAATTAGGTATCTAATTAAATTAGAAAACAAATATTACTAATAAATTGGAATTTCACTAAATTAGGAAACCACTAAATTAAACCCTATCATAAGGTATTTAATAAATAAAATTCCAATTTAACTAGATTTGCTATAAGATGCCAAATCTACAAATAATGGACTTAACATCTTTAAATTATGATATTCATCTACATACATTATTATTTTGATACAATATTTTATATTTATGTATATTTTGTTCATATGGAGTATCGGTTGAGAAAAAAATTGTATTAATATAAAAATAAATATGTACAAATCGATTTTGTTGGATTCTATTTAATAATTGTGATAACTATTTTATAATAATTAAATGCTTAAAGTCACTACTTTGTAACATCTTAAAAATGCTACAAATCATTTAATATTGTTGCATTTTTGTTAGGCTATGTAAAAAATTTTGGTAGAATTTCGTAAATGCTACAATTCATGTAATTTGTAGCATCTTAAAACTACTAATATCATTAAATCTGTAACATTTTTTGTTTTATGCCATGATACACAATGTGATAGCATTTTTAAAGTGCTACAAGATTAAAATATTAGCATGATTAAAGTGGCACAAGTAACATATTTGTAGCATTGTTATTATACCACAAAAGATAGGTTGATAGCATTTCTTAAAGCTACATAATGTGTGATGATAGCTGTTATCCAATGCAACTCAAACTAAATATGTAGCTTCTATTATATGCTTTAGCATTAGAATTTGTAGCATTCCATAGCTGCTACTAAAAGAAATACCTTAGTAACATGGGCTAACATAGCACTTTGTAAAGTGTTATGGTTTACTTTTAGTAGCATTTTCTACGTGCTACTATATCTCAGTTTTATTGTGGTGAGAATTGCACTAATAAAAGATGGTAGTGGTTCAAGGTATATTATGAATTATTTATATTTGATTATAGTTAGTTATCTTCGGATGCCAATAAAATTTCCATTTGTTTTATATATGTATATTTTGCTTGGAGGCATAGAATGTAATTTACATTAGAGTTCGCGTAAGAAATGCTAAGATTGATGAGCCAAGATAACAAATAAGAAAGGCTAAGATTGCTAAAAATGTTTTAGGGGTTTGTTTACGAGATATAAAATTCATCTTTGTGATGCCTGGATAAGAAGGCTCTGCCTTCAATCCAAGAATACTTTGTGATGCATTAAATAAGTCGATTGGTATAAGAGTTTTAGAGGTATCACTTATTCCAAAAAAATTAATTTAATCAAATTACATATTCAAACTAAAAGATACAACAATTGGAGGGACAAGTTATTTCCACATTACAAGAGACTAACAAATATATTTAGAAAAGACCGTGGAACTAAAAGGTTGACAGAAATTCTAATTGATATGACTAATGCGGCACTACTAGACGACATTCATGATGATGACAATGAGTTTGATGATGAAGGTTCTCCAATGTCTACCACCCCGCTTTCAAATTCTGAATACACTATGTTCATAATCATCATAGAGGAAGAGGTCTAAATCAAATGAACATATTGTTTTTTAAAATATTTTTGAAAGTAGTGAAAATCATGATTATATTATTGAAAAGCTTTATTCGATGAGACTTTTATGTGGATGATAAGCTTATGGCCTTAAATTTAATGGTAGAGAAACCTTCAAATGTAAAGGCTTTTAAGGCATTATGAAATGATATTTACGAAAAGTTGGCATATGTTAGGATGCGTGAGCACAATAGTAGAGGTGGAATTTGATTTGGGAGTATGCATTTTCTAACTTAACAATGATATTTTGAAGTAGTATTTTGGCATGTTGATTTGTATACTTGAATTACTTAACACACCCACATTCTTGGTGATTATATTGTAATTATTTTATCGCTTTATTATTTTGTGATTATGTTGTTCTATGTCTAAACTTTTATACTATCATCTTCAGATGACTTTTAAACAAACCTTATTTATTTCAATTATTTATTTATATTGTAATATATTTTAAAGGTTATTCAATTGAATTATTTGTTTTAATCTTTATTTTACAAATTTAATGTTTGAGAAATTTAAAAAATAAATGTTATGCTGCCGAAAATTTTAGAATTTATTAGTTTTACATATGTTTTATGAAGAATTATGATATTTTTGACATTTATACTAAAAAAGTTAATGGAAAAGTTCTAATAGTATTTTTTTAAATACTAATAAATATTATTTTTTAAATATATAATTTAAATTAGTCACCAATAAAAAATTAAAAATAATGCAGTTTAGTGTAGTATAAAAATAGTATAATTAAAAATTAATATAGTACAATTTACCTCAGAATACTATGCAATATTATTTTAATATAATACTAAAATAATGAAACATAATATGATATACATGCATTAAAAATACATTACAGTGAAATACAGTACAATTTTTTCCCGAATATTAATTATTACATTTGGTTGTGTTTTTAATATTTCTATTTCGCTTTAACAGATGATTTTCAAATTGAAACGGCGTCGTATCATCCTTTTTTTTTTTTTTTTGGGCTCCTTGAACACAACGATGAAATCAAAACCCTACTAGAATCACAGTTACTCTTTTGGTATTATTAGCAGAAACCCCCTTGAAAAAATCAGTGAATTGAAATCGAAATGAGAGGAGTGATAGGTAGACGAATCAGTAATCCTAACAATTTCATCACCCCAAATGTAACCAATCAGACCACTTTTTCCTTCTGCTCTGGCTCGTCCGGTTCGGGCCGGGGCCGCGGCCGAGGAGTCCCCACCGGCTCGTCGCCGTTCGACCGCTTCGCTCCGGCGAAACCCCCAGGTCAGTCCGTAGCAGACTCAAAACCCGAGTCGTCGCCACAGCGACAGCCGCCGTCGAGTGGAAGCGGTCACGGCCGTGGCCACGGAGTCCCTACTGGTTCCTCATCGTTCGATCGCTTCGATCCGTCGAAAGCGCCAGGTCAGCCCGCATCGGAATCAAAGCCCGACTCGCCGCCACAGCCACAGGCGCCTCCGGGTGGAAGCGGTCACGGCCGCGGCCAACCTTCCGCTGCCCCATCTCCATCCATCTCGTCTTTCTCGTCCTTCCTCACCGCCGTTAAGTCCGGTGCCGGTCGCGGCCGAGTTTCCTTCGCTTCAGATCCTAATGAGTCACCTCGGCCTGACGCTCAACCTGCAAAACCCCGAACATTTACTCCGAACGAGTCAGCCACCGATTCCACTCAGCCGAGTGAGCCCAATCTCCCATCAAGTATCATCTCCACCTTACCTGGTGCCGGGCGTGGAAAGACAGCAGTAACACAACAACAACAACAACAACAGCATCAACGACAACAACCGGGGCCTCCCCCGCAGGAAGAAAACCGCCATATCCGGGCCCGACTCCAACCTCAGCCCCGACCTGAAAAAGCTCCAGCGGCAGAAACTGGGTCGGCTCAGCCCAAGCTGAGTAAAGAGGATGCTGTAAAAATGGCGATGAAGGTTTTATCGCGGGGTGAAGAAGGAGAAGGTGAAGGGATTAGTGCAGGTGGGCCCGGGAGGGGGAGAGGGATGGGGAGAGGAAGAGGAAGGGGGAGAGGGAGAGGGAGAGGGCAGGGAAGAGGGAGAATGCGGAGACAGGAAATGGAGGATGATGAGGATGGAAGATTCGGTGGTTTGTACTTGGGAGACAATGCCGATGGGGAGAAATTGGCTGAAAAAGTAGGAGCTGAGAAAATGAATATGTTAGTTGAAGGTTTTGAGGAGATGAGTGGTAGAGTACTTCCTTCTCCGATGGAGGATGCTTATATTGATGCCTTGCACACTAATTGCATGGTTAGCATAATGATATTGTTTTTGTTTTTGAATCAGAACTTGTTAAATTTAACTTGGTGTATAGATATTTGGTCATTAATAATGGCCTTATCAAATGCAGATTGAGTTTGAGCCAGAGTATTTGATGGAGGAGTTTGGTACAAACCCAGATATAGATGAGAAACCACCTATTCCTCTACAGGATGCACTTGAGAAGATGAAACCGTTCTTGATGGCTTATGAGGGAATTCAAAGTCAAGAAGAGTGGGAGGTAAATTCTTTCTTCATCTTCCTTTTTTTTTATGATTTTAGACAAATTGAAAATAGTTGTAAGCAAAATTTGGTGGAGAGTATATTAGTGTTGAACTATTGGTGCATAAGTTCTGAACATCTTCTGTTTAGTTGTTGTGAAGGTTCTTGTCAGTCTTGGTGCTTTGATTTCTTCTTTATTTCTTATTGATTGATTTACATTAATCACATGTTGGGTAGTGTTTCAAGTGATTGAACAATGATTATGATCTTCAAGGAGATTGTATTTTACAAGTTTAATGTCCTTCATTGCTCTCTAAGGAGGTGGTTGTCCAAGCTGGATATGCAAGTAGTGCTACCGTGTGAAAATATTTATTAACTTCTCATGAAGTTGAAGTCTCTAGTTTCCTGGATTTGAGAGGCTTCATCTTTGATGACATCATTTATTCCTAGGAGTTTGTAGTTTTATCGTCAAAGATTCTAAGGATAGGTTAACTGTTTTGCTTTCTTAAGCTATCTAAGTGACCTGCATCTCTTGTATGTGTTTGATGCAAATTTTTGCAACGTTAGCATCATCAAATTTCACTGCCTTGACCATATCAATATTTTTCCCCTTTTGCATGATCCAAACTTCTATGTTTTGGAGATCAAGCAAGATGTGTATCCCATAGGAGGGAATAGGGAAAATTAAATTAGTTCTTCACAAGTTTCTTGGTGAACTGTGTTTGATTATGGAGTTTTTGATCTGCTTTTGCATGGTGCGAACATATAAAAAAAATTTTGTTGATATTTTGCAACTTTAATAAGGAGAGTAAAGCTGTTATAGCATTGTTAAAACTGTTTGAACCACAATGCAACTAAATTGAATGGCTTGTAATTTTCCGTACTTTTTTTATTCACCTTTTGGTTTTTTTTGGATATAGTTTGAACTGCCCTGCAATACAGATGTAACACTTTATGCATTAAATTATACAATTTCCAGTTCCTTAGTATGGGGGGGAAAAAAAAGAAGTGAGACACCAGGACATCCTAGAAAAGTACGATTGTTGTATTGGCACCATGCATACAATTATTTATTGTCTATAAGTGAAGTTAGTAGACGAATAATCCACATTGATCAAATTTCAATATTGTCTTAGTTTGCTTTTGTGATGAGTGTTTGCATGATATGTACCCTATATGTGTATTCACGTGTTTTCTACTTTATGGAATTGTTGTCCTTGCTATTGTGAAGCCAAAATTTTCCACATCCTTGCAGGCCTTTTTAATGTTTAGTCACATCCAAATAAGCTTTCACGACATTAATATAAAAAGAAGACTTGAATAACTGTAACAATTATTATGGACTAGAATAAAAGTGTGTATATTGATCTACAGGGAGTTGTATTTGTACATTTAAGAAATGATGATTTAGTGCTTTTATCTAAAATAAATGTTTGGTTAACAATGAGTAGTGCAATTTTTCACTTTGTTTACTGTATTTTTGACCTTTCTTTCTTTCTTTTTTTTTTCGCTTTCCTTTTTCAGGAAGCTGTCAATGAAGTAATGGAGAGAGTGCCGTTATTGAAAGAGATTGTCGATCACTATAGTGGACCGGATAGGGTGACTGCAAAGCAACAAGGAGAGGAGTTGGAAAGAGTCGCAAAAACTATTCCTGAGAGTGCACCAGCTTCTATTAAGCGGTTTGCTAATCGTGCAGTGCTTTCTCTTCAGGTTAGTCTTTTCCTTGGTGGTTTTATTAAGATTTGAAGTTAACTTGATATGGGAATGTTTTGTTCATTGGTGTACTTCATTTATCACTGTGGTCTACATAATACATTCTCCAAAGGTAATGGGTTGTGAGGCAGCCAGAACTATTAGAGGCTGTTTCAAAATTGTCATTCTGTAAAGGTCCAATAAGGTACTTTTTATTTGGTTTTGTGTTCTGGCTCACTTGTATGAGTGATAGAGAAAACATGGGTTGAATGTGTACGTGAAGATAAATAAGCAATTCCTGGTGGATCCAGTAACATGTTGTTCCTGGCATGCAAAGATAAATGCAATTCTGGTGAATTGGATGTGACAAACACCATCATGGTTGATGATATCCGCTGTTCATTTACCATTAAAGTTTGACGAATGGGTATATGACGAAACTGAATTTAAGGATAATTGAATTGAGATTGTATCTTCATATGTGGGGAGATGGTTTCACATGTTGTGGTGCCGCAATGACAACATTTGGGTGGCTGCAAACCTATTGGGTGTGCATTGTGTAGAAGTTAATCCAATCATTTCTTTTTATCCCCCTTTTTTCCCACAACATTGAAGCTCTTAATATGTGTTTTTGAACCCTTTGTTAGACTGCTCTTATCTTTGGCATTATGCACTTTTGAAGATTTTTTATCTTTTTACAACATTTGTAGGTGAAATAGATGCCTATCAAAAGGAGATGCCCATATAGTACATGCATTTAATCTGTTTAAAAATGATTGTCATGATAATATTTGTGAAAGATTGCATGTACTGACCGCAAACCTCGTTATTCTTTCACACATCTTAATTTGAGATGCCTTGCCCAAAAGGTTATCATATCTAACAAATTTTCATTGCAGAGCAACCCTGGTTGGGGATTTGACAAGAAATGTCAGTTCATGGATAAGCTCGCGTGGGAGGTTTCTCAGCATTATAAGTAGAACAGAACTCCTGTTGTATTACAATGAACAACCAATTCAACATCTTCCCCAAGGTTATATTGTGAAGCCATCTGGTATTTGAAAGATGACATCATTCATTTTCATTGGAGAAATGATCAGAAATTTGCAAATTCTTTTTTTTTTTTTTTGGCTTGTGAATTTATGTGCTTACTAAGCACTTTCAATAATCTCATTCAAGTGTTATATTGCTTTGTTTACCATTTGTATATTAGAGGCTATATTTAGTTTTGTAGCGAGAAATATCAGGTTGAAGTTATAACAACATTGGTATGGCTTTAAGCTCTTCATGTGCAGCAGGTCATACCTAATTCCTTTCGAAGGTGAGTGCTTTTACTGTCTCTTGGTGTTTGCGACTTAACAGTGTTCATGAGGAAAGGAAATACAAGCACCAGTTGCATGCATGTGGTTTTTATGTCAGCAGATTTTAACAGCAGGATACTACTTATTTTGCCTCTTTACTGTTGAGACTACTCTTTCTTTATATTTTCTTTTGAAACAAACCATTGGTTGATTGTATATAATAAAGAGAAAATTAAGGGGTATGTGTATTCTGGATGAATGCAATTTCCAGGAGAGAAACAATTTCAGTTGATGTGGTATTAGGATCTTTTTTCTGCAGCTCCTATCTCGTTGGTTTTTGATAATTCAGCATTCTTCCTGATAAAGGTATTTAAAATCGAACCTTTCATGTTCATTTCTCTTATTATTTTAGTTTTGCACCGAAAATGTTAATTTTTGAAGTATTCAGAAGTTATGGATTGTTCCAATGGTTGATGTTTGCATGAATAAACAATAGACAGATTGAACAGGAAAGGTTCTTGAGTGATTTTTATTTCGGGTTCTGATTATTTTGGTTGTGAAAGAAAAATGATTTTCTTTTCCTCAGAAATAAATAGAATTACGTTTTGAATCTCTCTCTATATATATATATATGGAGAACTCATTTTCTGGTAATATTTTGGTTTTTTTTTTTTCAAGTTCTAATTTTGAAATGAAAATTGTTCAGTAGTCAAATAAAATAAATTTATAGTTTTTTTAAAATCATATTTATCTTTTAAATCTAATAAAATGTCATAATGAAAATAAACTGAATGATTCGTTCTTTTTTCACCAATTTGTTCCCAAAGGAATCAGTTGCATTATAGCGAGGGATACATAATTTCCTAATTGAAGCTTGCGTCGGTTCAATCTAGGGGTGGGCAAAAAAATCGTAGTGTTAAAAAAATCGAACCGAATGGTACCATTTATAAAAAAACCGAAATATCCATTTGGTATTCGATTCATTTAACTGAATCAAAAAACCGAACCGAAAAATTGAATTATTTTTAAATTTTATTAAATTAATTATGTATTAATTTTTAAATGATTGTGTAAGATAGTTAACATAAACTTACATACACACAATCAGAGTATATATATATGTTAGTGTTACAATTTCGTAAATTATTATTTTCCAAAATAAACCCTAAAATCAAATATTCAAAATCAAAACCAAATCCAAATCACCCACCCCAATCACTGCAATCAAAGATGTTTTGGCAATTCCGGTGTCTACTGTGGCTTCTGAATCAGCATTTAGCACAGGAGGGCGCATTCTTGATCCTTTTAGGAGTTCTTTAACTCATAAAACAGTTGAGTCATTAATATGCACTCAAAATTGGCTTCGCTCAACTCTATTAGGAGAGCGTACAATACAACCAAGTCAGGAATAAGCTGAATTCTATGAATTAGTTGAAACATGTAATATTTTAATTTATTATGTTATTTTTTTCTATTTAACTTATAACATTTTGTATATTAGAATTAATTATTTTAATATAATTGTTTCAATTTCTTGAAGAATTTTTTAGGCCAATGCAATCTCAAGAACAACAGCAAGTAACTGAGGAGTAAATGATAGTTGATTGATGTTGCTTACCAGTAAGTTTTCTTTATTTTTTTTAAAACTAGCTTCTTATTATATAGATTGTTTATTTAATTATTTATTAATAGTTAGTAAGATATTAGTAATAAAATGTGTTTTGAATACTTTGTATTTATTGTTAATATTTGTAATGAAATTAGGATGAATTAATTGTTGAAAAAAATTATTACATTCATGAAGCCCAATGGGTTAAAATTTTGAAAATTCAAAATAGACCCAATAGGCCCAGAACCGAAAAAACCGAACCGAACCGAAAAGAACCGTTTGAGTTCGGTTCTTTTTTAATTCGATTCTTATTTGGTTCTTTTTATAAAATAACCGAATTAAATCGGTTCTACTTAATTTCGATCCGAACCGAACCGTGCCCACCCCCTAATTCAATCTTATAATCTCGACCTCCGTTTTTGGTTTGACACGTTGACTATTACCATGCATTTCATTAAATATGCATGGAAACAAATCTTTTACGACGCAATTCATATCTATCCATTTGTAATGCTAGGCTTAATTTATTAAGTTGTTGCATTCGTCGGCTCCAATAATTTGTATAAAATATGCGTTGATATACAAATATTTATATAATTCTTTTGAATTAAATATTTTTGAGATAACTATCAGAAAACGATAATGATATAATTTTGTAAACTTTTTCGTCATCAACTCATCTTGCCATATTCTTTTCGTTGATATGATCAACTTCCCCATGAATCTTTGTCTTACCATCTTGTTCATCATCCTTAAAATATTTATATCTAATTATCACCTCTCATCTTTGGGTATCTTCTCCGACAAACTATCATTGTAATTAGATTAGAGTAGTTTAGTTGGTTAACTTAAAAAAATTACTACAGCCACTTGGGCTTGTAGCTCAGTGGTGAACCATTGCCTTTAAAGTCAAGCATGATTATGAGGGCAATGGTTCGGATTCCCACGAACTCAAATTTCCTCAATTAATTATAATTGTGTGGAGATTGCTTATAACGTCTTTCTCCCTTACGAAATGCGAGTAGGGTAGAGATATTCTTCACCGAAAGGGGTATTTGGCTGGGTATGTACTTCATAGAATAAAAATGTAATAATGTAAGTCTCAGGTATATATCTGATTGTAAATATCAGTGCAATGATATGTTGTTATTTGTAAATATTTTTGTGTAATATAGTAACCTGATGCTTAATCAATTCAAAAAAAAAATTACTCCAGTATTTTAATTATAAGATCTCTGGTACTTTATTATGTTGGCTAATATTAAGTATCTATAGTATTATGAAACTAAGGATTATCCTATACTTACATTAAGGTGTCGACAGTGATTATCAAATTATGTAGAACATGAAATCCGTTTATTTTCTTTTGATTATAAGAAACTTTTAGCAAATGTAGTCATTCTTTTTAATTATATCTAAGTCTGATGTGACCTATGATTGGTGTATTATTGTGTTCCAAGGAATAATTTGTAGTTAAGCACAAGGGCCTTGTTATCTTATATAATCCGTCAGATTAGACTAATGAAATCGAACGGATGGAAATTAATTGCACAACTAAAGATAATAAGTGGGCAACCGTGAAGAGGGAATGCGAGTTTGAGCGATTAAACACGAATCAACTGAAAAAAAAAAAATGCCAAATCTTTTAAGATACTACACAAGCCCAATCAATTAAGATATCCATTCTCATTAATTAAATTAACTTAAAAAGTAAGGACTTAGTTTTTTCCTTCTATCACCGCCATCAATGAAACATTAGACACAACCATGGTCCATGGTGCCATCGTGAAGCACTCTCTTTCAACTAGATTGTTAAAATTTGACACGACCCGATTACTCGACACAAATACGACATAAATAAATGTGTATGGGTCGTTAAGTTTAATACGATTATTAAATGGGTCGGGTTTGGGTCGACACTATTTTTTTCCGTGTCGGGTTAGGGTTAAAA
>VKKW01000544.1:0-54195 GCA_018350135.1 Citrus trifoliata | reverse complement strand
ACAAAATTAATTCTATATATAATTAAAATCCACCTCCTCGTGGGATCGACACTCGTCACCATTGATCTACACTACAATAGATTCGTGCGCTTGCGAGTACATTAAAATTTGCACAACAGCAGGCGAGCAAGAGCAGAAATACTCTGCTCGTCCTCGAATACGACATTAATGGGGTGAAACTCCTGGTAGAGGCACGAGGCCATTCCTACTAGAGTTGAAAGGCGAGGTGGCCAGGTCGGCGACAGTTGACAAGACGTGTATTCCAATCCGAGAATCAAGGCACGAAGTCCGTTCCTGTTCGCCCACAACGCCAATAATGGGGTGCCCACATCCGAGAGTACAGAGAATAATGGGCGTGGACTTCGGAAGACTGCGGTTGAGAGGAAGCATATAAAAAGGTAGCCAACGAAGGTAAAAGGGTTAGCATTTTTAAAATATAACTAAGGAAAGAGAGCTCTAAGAACT
Organism: Citrus trifoliata; assembly: GCA_018350135.1. Lineage (NCBI taxonomy): Eukaryota > Viridiplantae > Streptophyta > Magnoliopsida > Sapindales > Rutaceae > Citrus > Citrus trifoliata. The sequence goes on along the minus strand of VKKW01000544.1, from coordinate 53,730 downwards.
GAGATTAGAGAAAAGCCATAAGATTCGTGGCAACATTCCCAGAACCTTGACATCTGACTTGAGCGTCGGAGGGTTTACGCCGGGAAAACAACCGGCGTACTCTGACCTACTTCTGTGAACGCAGGAACCTCTGGGGAAGAAGTTTCGCGAGGAGAGATCCTGGTCGCATTAAGGTTGATCGAGCAAAGACCCTGGTCGTAGAAAGCAGACAACCAGAATCTCGCATCAACATATGGTATAGAAAATGAATGTCTCGTACTAACATATGCACCCCAATTGTCCAAATAGAACCCGTACAAGAGCTTGAGCATATTCTTGGTGGCGCCTTAATTCGTTGTGTGTATATTATGTAGAGGTACCTTCAAGGATATTGTAATGTGCAGTTTTTAACTATTGAGAATGAAATGAAACGTCCTGTTCTCAAAAGGGGAAAAAAAATGCCAAAGTCTAGCTGAGGCTTGAACTCTTGCTTTTCAGATAAATGGTGAAATCCCATATCCATTTTTCCTAGGCAGGTGCACATTTGAAGGACACAAAACTCAAAAGCTTAGAGCGGAGGCCCGTCTCCGGCTCTGCATACATTTTATCAATTGATTCAATCATCCAGTCTGGCAATTATCGTTAAAAGAGTACTCTATTACAACTCTCAGTGGCAGTGCCAACGCTATCTTGCATCATCCATTCATCCTTAAAGAAACATCTTACAGCTTACAAGACTGTCTCATTTAGGAGATGTGCCACACTAACATGTGCTGTGCTGAGTCAAATGATTGTGAATTTGTAGGGCTTCCAATTAGAGCTGGTAAAATGGGTCATTGGTCGTGTTTGTGTCTTGTCAAATTTAAGTCGACCTAAACACGATCATTTAATAATCGTATCAAAATATTAAGACTCAAACCCAACACTAAAAATAAACGGGTTACTCAATAACATATTTAATATCTATATGTTTAATAAAATTTACATTAAACACACACATAGAGATTTATAATTTATTGATATTATAAATTATACATATCTACCAAATAGATTACACATTTTATACTATTGAACCTTTAATTATACATATATAAATAGTATAATATATCAATGTTATAAAATATACATGGCTACTAACATTTTACATATTTATACTATTAGAGTTTTAAACATAAATAAAATTTTATGAATGAAATACTGTATATATGTTCATCCTTAAAAAAAAAAAATAGAGAATCATGTCTAATTTTTTCATTTTGATGATAAGAACCTATAAATTAATTTAGAATAAAAAATTTAATCATGTTATTGATCGAGTAAATGGGTTAATAACTTAAATTCTAACCCAACATGAAAAAAAATTTTATCGACCCGAACTCAACTAATTTACTAATCGTGTTAAATTTAATAACTCATACTTATTTATTTGTATCGTATTCGTGTCAGATAATCATGGTGTGTTAAATTTTGTAAGTTCTACTTCCAATAATGAATTGATCCATTATAAATCCATGACATCATCATACTCGTAAGGGGCTTCAGACTCTTCCCCACACGACAAAAATGAAAATGATTTGCTGTCCTATTACTGAAGTATGGTTCCCAGACTTTCTAATCTATTAGAACAAAGATTTTGACGCCATGGTTTGAAATCCACTTATTGGAACAACCAATGTCAGTTACAAAAATCAATTAGTAGCTTAAAAAATTTGACCAAACTAGACAAAACAATGGTTTTTATTTTGTTTTGTTTCAATATTATATATAATCTAGGACTCTGGGTTCACGCATACACAGGGATTCATATAGTTCCATTTGAATATATATATTTATAAATATAAATATGGGGTGTCGTTGGGGGACCAATGTGGCTGTCTTTAACTGGCCCTGCTGTCCAAAAATTAAAAGGCTAGTAAATGAACTTTGAACAGCATCCAAAATCCTGGAACTGGAGTTGTGTGTGGAAAACTGGAAATGGATACCTTAGCCCCTTGGTATGATCAAAACTAAAGTTCCAAAACAATGGGTTGCTTTTCCATCCCTTTGAAAGATAAAATAAAACCTCCAAATCCTGTGGGCTTCCTCTGCATTATTATTTGTTTATTATTTATGTATATCAGTATGTATCACTCATCGAAATAAATATCCAAAACATGGGTTCAAAGTGAAATGAACTCAAATTCTGAGAATGGGTTGCTTTTGTTTTGAATGAAATAAATATTTATATCTGTCTTCGATTATTATCTTATTGCAACTACTCTTTTGATCTTGAATGTTGATAACTGAAATCTAATGGACCTCACAATTCATCCCAATACGGTGCGGTTTGCCAGTTATCATATTGGCCCATTTCACCATTAATCCAGTTGTTGACACTCAATTTTGATAAATAGTGTTTTTTTTTTTTTGAAAAAACAAAACAAAACCAAAAATCATCCAATTCATTTTTCTTTATTTGCTCCACGCCTTCACGGACTTCTCATTGTTTAAAGTAATGTATTCATATGCAATCACAACAAAAGGGTCCAAAGATGTTAATAACAAAAGGTGTCAAGAGTTGTAAAGGTTCCAACAATTTTTTTTTTTTAATTATTGTGGGACTATTAACTTGAAATGTAATACTTCAGATATTAAAAAAAAAAAAAGAGAGGAAAGAAAGAAAAACGGGACAAGTAATTTTGTAAAAAAATAGTTGTAATTTATACATGATTAATATCAAATAAGAGTAATTTCAAATTTGATTCATACATTTTGAGTTTAGTTTTTATAAAATGTAAGAAAATTTATATCAAAATTATAGTAATGTCATATTTCTGCAATGGAGATCAATAAATATCTTAGAATAATTTACCGTCCACCTGGTTTTTAGTATTTTTTTAAAAATACACAATTCTTAATTTTTTTTTACTGAGTTACACTTGAAATTATATTTTTTTGCACCTGTCCACTATAGTCTTCAAATTGTTAAGATTTTGCTGAGGTCATAAGGGTATAATGGTAATTTTACCTATATAATTTGGATAATATTCTGTTAGTTTTCTTAACGGTTTGAAGACGGCAGTTGATACGTGCAAAAAAAATATAATTTCAAGTAAAGATCAACAAAAAAAATTAAGAATTGTATATTTTAAAAAAAGTGGATGGTAGATAATTACCCTTATCTAAATATCAATAAAATAAAATTATGCACATCTATAATTTATATAGTCAAATGTTTCTTTACCGCAAACGACCTTTTTTAAAAAATATTTTTCCTACACTCGTATATTTTATTAGTCAACAAATAATCAAGATAAAAGTTATTTTCGTAATAGTAAATTGTCACAAATTTGACAAATGAAACCAATTGATTCGTTTCAAGCAAAATGCCAGCCTATTATATAAATTTTTACATTAAGAAAAACATAACTGACTCTATTATTATTATTTGTTAAATTGTCCTTAACAGGAAAATAGATGGCTCGAAGCCTCCGAAAAAGAAAAAAGAGAAGAAAAAGACAGCGAGATAATAAGCAGAGGTGGGCTGTTTTGTCTCCCAAATTATCAAACCTTATCCATGTTTTATAATTTTGACGAGGCAGAGTGGCAAAAAGAGCCACATCCAAATTCAAAACCACGGCTATTTAGGCGTTTAATGAGACAGCAAAAAAAAAAAAAAAAAAAAAGTTAATTTTCTAATTTTAGTCACCGGAAATTTAGAATTATTTTTTTAATAATGAATTTAATGCACAGCTCAAACTCACTTCCTATAAACATGCCCTTCTATTCTAATTAGCTTCCCTGTTATTTAATTTTATCCTCAAAATCCAGTCAACTTCCACACTCGCTCATTTGCGGTGTCGATTTTTATCCATATCACACAAATCTCCATTTCTTTTATACTATTTTTGTAGTTATTTGTGGATAATGTTAAAATTAAATCCATTTCTTTGGATAAAGGCCCCACCTCACCCACTATCTATCTCTCCATTTTTTTTACAAACACATTTAATATATATAAATATATATTCCCCCACATTCACATTGCCTCCTTCCTTGTTCCTCTTCTGCTTTCATTCTTTGATATAAAAAAGATTGTGCTCTAATACCAGTCAGAACCCAGAAAAATCAATTTTTTTTTAGCTCAAGTTTGCATTTTGATTGATAAAATAAGTGTGTTCTGGTTCAAAGTTGCCTTTGTTGTTTCAAGGATTTTTTTTTTCTCTCCTGGGGTTTGTTTTGTTCTTGTTTTTTTTTGTTCAAGATCCAAAAAAGAGCAAAGAAAAGTAGGTTCTTGTAGGTTTTGTTTTCTTTCATGCTGTAAGCTTTCTGAAAAAAAAAAGAAAAGAAAAGAAAAGAAAGAAAAGTTTTGTGCTTTGTGACATCATAATTAATAACCATGGCTTGTTCATTGAAATGTGGGATCTCTGTTTCTGTTTCTGGGATGAATGAGACTTTTCCGAGCTCAAAAGACAAAAGTGTTATTGGGTTTTGCTCCTTTCTTGCTCCTCCTTCACAAGTTAGAGTACTAACCTCAAAATCAAACTCCAAAATTTTACCTGCTTTGAGCATTCATTTCAAGGGCCAATCCCTTGCCGTCTCAGATCACAAAAGCTTAACTCTCTGGCATCTCAAGGCTCCCAACAAGTTCTCCGTTAATGTAAGTGTAACAATTTTTTTTACCCTTTTTTCATGGTTTAATTTTACATCATGGGTTTTTATTCTTGTGATGATGAGTCTTTTCCTTTTGATTTCAGGCACAAGCATCGATTTGTGTTAGTAGAGCTATGAGATGGTGGGAAAAAACCCTAAAACCAAACATGATTAAGATCCAATCAGCACAAGAACTTGTTGATGCCTTGGGAAACGGTGGTGATAGATTGGTTATTCTTGACTTTTATTCACCTGGTTGTGGTGGTTGCAAATCTCTACATCCGAAGGTATTATTCTATTGGCCTTCTTTTTTCTTTTTCTTTTTTTGGGTTGTTCAAGCTATGTTTTATAGATAAGCTTATTTGATTAATTATAGCTTCTCAAGTTTATATTTTGGGTTTAATTTATCAGATCTGTCAGCTGGCTGAATTGAATCCAAATGCGATTTTTGTAAAAGTTAACTATGAAGAGCTCAAAACCATGTGTCACAGTCTCCACATTCATGTGCTGCCGTTCTTCAAATTCTACAGAGGAGCTGAGGGCCATCTCTGTAGCTTTAGCTGCACCAATGCTACTGTAAGTTTCTTTTTCTTTTTTTTGCTTTTAAAAAAGTAAATCATTTCAATTAAATCAAAGACTCAATGAACCAACTTGTTACCTTGTACAATGTTCATCAAATTCTAAGCGTTAAAAGTTCATGTGTTGCAGATCAAAAAATTCAAGGATGCATTGGCAAAACATGGTACCGACCGATGTAGTCTTGGACCTGCCAAAGGTCTAGATGAATCAGAACTACTAAAACTAGCATCAATCAATGAATTATCAATCAATTTACCATTACCATCCACTGTAGGAGAAGAGGTGGAGGATTTGGTGATGCAAAGTAGCATTGATTTGTCTGGTATTTTGAGCAAAGCAGGAGAGAACAAGACGGCACTTCAAGGAGAGGGAGCTTTATTGTAGTATTTGTAATAATCATAATAATAAGGTACTATAGTTTTTTTTTTTTTTCCTTAATTTTGTTTTTGGGTTTGCAAATTGTGTATAGGCAATTGGCTTTTTCCATAAAGAGGGCTTGTGAGTTTTTTTCGATCAAGCCCTCGTGCCTAATAATACTTAGTATCCCAGATTGATTGATCGATTAGTCTTGGTGTAATTTTGTTCCGAAAATTCATCTAGGATTCTGTTGTTGTTGTACCCATTATCATTATGAATGGCTTCTATAATGGAAGCTCGCAATTGCTATAATACATACATAATTATCTTTTGATCTTTTCTTTTAAGGAGAATTTGGATTTGTTTAGCTATTGTAATTTTTAATCTGCAGTTGCCGTTGAGGAATTTTTTTTACTAAATTATTAAAGTTTAGTTATAAGTATTATCAAATATTTTAATAATTGAGTTTTGATAGTCTAAGAATCTTACCACATTTTTAAACAGTCAATTTATATCATAATATTTAGATGGTAAATAATTAAAAGATGTGATTTTTTTTTTTTTGGAAATACATTTTGTCTCATTAACCGGGTCAAAGCTTATTTTCTCGATAATTTAAGGAAGAAGGTTACCTCGTTTCCGTCATTTTTAGTGGTCACGGGACAATATAGAGCAGCCACGTGAGTTATAAATAATAGCTGAGAAATTTGCTTCAATACATCAATTAGTAGACAGAGATATTGTCGCCTTGCAGTCTAATTTTCTTAATATATTATTTTACCATCAATTTTTTTTTATAACTATTTTTTTACAGAAATATTTCAAAAGATTTTAGTATATTAAGTGAAAAATATTATAATATTTAAAATTTTATCAATTATTTACTTTAGATATTTGAAGAAATCAATTTATAAATTTATAAATAAATAATTTTATATTTTATTTTGATTCAAAGAATTAATTTGTACTTAACAATTGAGAGATAAAACAGACTTTTTAATAATTGTGAAAATATTTTTAAAGATAAAAAATTAAGTGATAAAATGATAGTACCTCAAAAAAAAAAGTTTACAAAAGCTTTGTAATTATCCCAACAGCTAGTATTGAGAAGGCGACCCACCGATAACAGCAACAGCCACCGCCACCACCAACTGTATAATAAGAGAAACGCGGGCCCAAATGTTGGCATAAAAAGGGATCAAATGAGTCAGATGCTCTCGGAACTGACGTGGATGGCTCAGAATTCCTAGTCAGATAGACCCCACCAAACACAAAAAAAAATAAACAAGATTAATGCGGAGTCATTATGCAAGTGCAACTTGGACATTTACTAAAGTTTTATTTATTTTAATTTAAAAGCCACTACAAAATATCACAATTAGCAAGCGTTCGTTTTCTACCGTCAAAGCAAACGCCTTCCGTCGTTTTTTTATTAAAAAAAAAGAAAAGAAAAAGGTCAATTTCCAACGCCAAAGCGCAGCCGCCCCAAAGAAAAATAAAAATGGTCAATTTAGTTTCACCTAAATAAATAAATTTATGTAAGCAAGTAAAAACAACTGTTAATTATTCAAATGTATTTAAATAAATAAAAAATGGTCAATTTACTTGAATGATGTAATTATCAAAAGTATTTAAACAAATAAAAAAAAAGGGGTCAATTTACTTTAATGATGTACATTTGACTAACAATCTTACTTACATCTATTATTGTTGATTTTCAATGTTTATCCGGAATAGTGTTGTTTATTGCACAAATGCACCTGGGCCTTTCGGTGGGCCTCTGCTTGTTTAAGAGGGCCCTAAACCGCACCATATGATATCCCAGCCTAAATTGATGCAATAATTTCAAATCCAACATAGATTTATTTATTAACATGAATAAATTTCTTTGTTAACTAATCCATAGGGGTCACATTTCATTTTGCACAAACATTGCAATCCCTATGAATTTCTTTATTGGCTCAATTCTTTAAACGAAAAATTCATGTTTGCTATTATTAGAGAAATTGAGAAATCAAAAAACTATCATCAATCTCATATATGTAAATTGTAATCGGCTCTACAGAACCTAAGAGCAATAGATCCCTAATACAAATTTCAAGGCCATATATTATTATTATGGTGACCATTAACCCATGAAACTTGTCGGAATATAATTAGTTAAAAAGTTACTTTCAATATAAAAATTGAGACCTGCACATGGCTCCATACAAAATGAGATCTCTAACCTAAAATCAAATAGGGTATTGTATTAGCCACTGGCCTTTTAGCACACATTGTAAGACTTGAATTCGAGTCTGATTTTTTTCATTATAAAATGTGAATAAAATAAATATTTCTCAATTATTAATGAAAACTAAAATTTAAAAAATAAACATTTCTCAATTATTAATGAAAACTAAAATTTAAAAAATACTTCATATGCTATTAATGTACTCTTATCTCAATAATAATTTAATTTATAAATATCAATTACAAATATATTCTCATATATAATATGAATTATAACCTAAAGCAATAATCTTATATTATAAAAAAAAAAATTGGGTATTGTATTAGTCATATCATTTTCCTGAATCTTTAGTTACATCGTTAACATAAATATCTAAAAGAAACAATTTTAAAAGAAATTGAAATATTAATACAAATACCAGGGGAAGAGATGAGATTACACTCATGACTCATTTTCTTCTTTAAAGATACAAAACATAAGTTTAATTACATTTTAGAATTCAAGATCCGGCCAGTAACAATCCTAAAGCATTACTCAGAGGGTCCATCTGTCCAGCTCCGGCTATGATGCAACAGCTGTATCAATACCATCATATCACCTTGTTATGGCACAATATGAATTTTCATATAAACCCCTTGCACCCCTTTTTATTTATGAACAAATTAAATGTAAGATAGAGGTGGATGCTAAATTAAATGTGGCTGAATGCATGAAAAAATTAGCTTAATACTTTCAAAATAAGAATGGGAGTGCAAAAAACCATATGAAAATTTACAGCTCCACTTGACACACAAGAGGGGGGACAAAGCGCTAAATCATTAAAAATGGCCAATATTCAATTAGCTCAAATCATTAAAAATTTACTAAATTCTAAGAAAAAGGATATAATTACACAATTCTTTAGTTAAAACTTTCATGTTAGCTCAGCATCATGAACAAGAACAAAATAAGCTGAAGATTCAATGTAGACTCTTCACCTCATCCTTGAGGTTTAAGGCTCCAATTATTCCCATCTCATACATATAGTAGGTTCATCTCTGATCGTTAAATGTGAACACTCAAAGGACCCAGGAAATAACAAACTAAATTATACAGATCAAAAACAAAAAAAAAAAGAAATTAAACAAGTTGGTCTGCCAAGGTTTTGAAACCACAAAAATTAATAATAGAAAATCAAATATTTACTCTGGCCTTCATATTTCAAATAGAAATGTTTATTACATAACATGTTCATGGAGCTCAATTTTTGGAATCAGGCTGCAACATGAACATATTTCAAATCTCCGTTCTTGTTCAATAATCATCAGGCCTTTGCAACACCAATTCACTTATAGTAGCAAGAATATTTAAAAGGCCTATCAAATTAACTTGAATAGTCTCAAAAAGAAAAGGGATAGAGGTTCCTATTCACCAATCACCCATTACCCAATGAACAAGCAATAAGTAGTACCAAATCAGTTTAATCAAATTCTCGGGGGAGCAATGCCAGGTACAGATTAGGTTTCCGTTACATTAACTTCTGTTCATAGCATATCTGCTCTTAAAGTATTAAAGACCATCATTAAAAAAATAAAAAGAGAGAGAGAGAGAGAAATAACAAATGAGAAGACAAACAAAAATGCATTGACTATAGTTATTACCAAATCGGCAACCAAAAACACACACATAGCTAAAGAGAATTCATGCATCATTTAACAGAAAAAAATTAAGCAAAACTGCCAGATCATCAATAAGTTGCCTCAGATTATGTTCCGTTCTTAGCATGTACTCACAGTATATTTAAGACCATTATTGGGATCATAATTCATGATGCGCCCAAAGAATAAAGCAAGAAATTGTAATTTTGCAAGTTTGACAACAATCAACAAAGATATTTCGGACAAGAATTAATGGATCATTTAATGGAGACAAGAAAGATTGATTTTCCACCCCCTATAAACTCTAACCAAATTGTTATTTAAAAAGAAAAAAAATAATGAAATAACTTGACGCTGCCTCAACTTAGTTTGGTTACATAATCAAAAAAGAAAATTCTCACTATGCCTCAGAGGTAGTGACAATCAGATTTCATCAGAATTATATCTGATAGTACATGCATTTGAGATGCATCATGGGCAAGTTGAGAAGTTTAAAGAGGTAACATATCATTCACAAAAACCACAAAAATTCAAAACATGTGCATGTGTCACATGCATTAGCTGCTTCTACAAAATCATTGAAGTGAGAAATTTGAGTCTTTTTCTGAGAATATAAATGAGTACCCAAAAGCATAAAACCACATGGCCTAGCATTGGCAACCCAATAGTGTCCTAGGAACAAATTTTGTTCTAAACAACAAGTACAGCATAATGTAATACAGCCATTGAAGTTAATAGTATTCAACAATTATTATCAATTAAATTTTAACTAATGTGCAGCAATGCAAACACACTAACAAATTTTAATAGATTGAGAAAAACACAACATGTAAAAGAGAACTGAGGTGCCTCAGTTCTCATAGTAATTCTAGATAAAACCACCTTTGGCACCAGTGGAAGCACTGGAACAGATAAGTGTCTGTATCAAATAAAACCTAAAACATGAAACCCAAGCCACATTGACAAATATAAAAGATTACTGTTAACCCAAATGTATAGAAGTGCAAAAAATTTCATCAATGCAAACAAAACACAAATTGTGAAACCACCAAGAGATAAATTTAGAATTGAAGCAACAAAATCAACATCGTATATGCATCAGAGAGATTCCCATTAGACTAAGTCATCATTCTCCCTCGGGAGTAACTGATGTCCCTGTCTGTTCTATCATCAGTTGCATATTTTAAAATACATTAATCCATTTTTCTTGAAAAAGCATGTGAAAGATCCCTAAAAAATTGTGTTAAAAAAAATAAAGCTTTGTTGATGTTAAAGACGGCCAAGTGCCTCAGATTAAATTCGTTTCATAGATGTAACTCTCAAAGTATATTTAACACCATCATAGGCACATGCAAAATCACCTTGACTAAAAACATTAAACAAAATCAGAACGCATGAACAAGGAGAAGGGGAAAAAAATTCGAACTTTACCATAAGAGAGAGGTTTCAGGTAATGGGTATTGAATAAAGCCTGAGATTTATAAAGGTGAAAGAACGTCCTGGCGGTGAGAAGAAGGGAATTTTGAGATTGAGAGAGGCGGCAAATGCTAGGGTTTATGAACTTATTTATTTATACATGACGGGACAACTATTAGGGCAACGAAAGAGAGTAATGGAAATGGTTTATGATATTGTCACCAGTGCCCCTAGATTGTTAATTATTTCAGAGAGTTTGATTTTTCCTTTTTTCCTCCTGTTAAGTCCTCGCAGGCCCAGCTTGAACTTGATGGGATTGATCATGAATAAGCCATCGAGGTTTATAAAACCGGGTAATTTTTATGGACCGCCCCTGAAGTTTGGCGTATCAACACTTAGATAGAAAGTATGAGCGTATTATTAAATAGGTCTCCACCTAAAGTTTCAAATACAACCATATTCTTCTCTTTGTGCTTCTAACCTTGCTAAATGAAGCTCAAATTTGAAGAAGCCCTAATTTGAAATAAGAGTGATGAACAACGAAGTGATGGTGCGCGGGAAAATGTTGTTGTCGAGTGACCATTGTTGGCGATATGCGAAAAACGAATGAGTTATTAAACCTCATAGAAGGTGAAAATTCCAAATAACTCAATGCATGTTAAAGTTAGAGCCTTTTGATTGATTTGATATTGTGTTTGAAAATGGATTTAATGTTGTGTTTGAGTTGTTGAAAAAGTTGCTGCATATTTTTAGTGTGATTCGCACTAGTAATGAGCTAAACAAACCATTGTGTATTATAAATTAGTTATTTTCATGTGATTTTTGTGTTAAACAAAAGTGGGTTTTATCATTGTAATCGTAAATATAATTCTTAATTTTTATAACAAAATTGAAATAAAAAAATTGGGATTTTCTTAATGAAATTAAAATTTGGGATTGTGTTTGTGATTATAATTTAAAACAAATATGATTTTCTTAATTGAAATACAAATTTGTTAAATTCTTCGCCAATATTTTATCACTTTTCCCTAATTAATGAGTATGCAATGTCAAGTATTTGGTAATTACATTTTTTTTATTTGTGTACTCGAAATTCATTCTATTAACGAACAACACCCTAATGGCTTTTATGAGGGTGATTTCGGCTTTAGGGATATTTTTGTTAGTTCATTAATCTACTAACAGTTAGTAAATAGAAATACAAACGGTAGAAAAGATTTTTGTAGTTACAATCATACTTTCTATCTAGATATTAATATACCAAACCTAAGAGAGATCCTTAAAAATTACCCTTATAAAACCCCACTTTCAATTTTATTACACTTGAGGAGAAAATAAGTTTAGTGAAACTCTTTTTTATTCGCTTCGCTCTAAATACTTCAACCCGCAACTGAATTCCTTTTTTCTTTTTCTTTTTTTGCCTTCAATTTCTTCATGCTTCAACAACCCACTTCTGCGAATCATTTTTTTGGGTATCTAACTCTTTCATTTTTCTAATTAGCCCCCTATAAATTTAAAATAATCTCTTTTTCTTTCTCCTCCTTGCAGTTTAATTATTTCAATACAAGAATACATCCTTGAAATTGTAAATCTAAAATGTATTTAATTTAAATTACTTATTGGCATTCAAAAATTTATCACTTAAGAGATTTTATTTGCCAATAAGATAGGCACGATTGCGTACGCTGAGTTTTGAACTGAGGAAGTACAGAATGAAATTCTGAAAAAATAAAAATCACGATTAGAAAAGTATTTATTTGAAGAAGGGTATATTTGGTATTAAAGAAATGTAATTAAATGGGGGTTTTAGTAAAGATAAAACAGGGGTGTTAAAAGCAATACTCTCAGCCGACCTCTCAGCCTTTTTGCCCTATTCTGGGCCTAGTTAGGTTTCGTTTCAGCCCAGGTGTTTACTGGGTTTAATCCACTCCTCCTTTAAAAAACAAAGGAGTGATGACACTTGACCCCACAATATGCATTAGCAGCCCTCCTTTATAATTAATCTAATCTAATCTAATCTTAAATATAGACTCATTAAAAAAATTAAAATTAAAATTAATGTTTTATCTGCACTCTCTCTTTTTCAACAATCCCAACCAAGTCCATCAACAAATTAAACAAGATTTATTTTTAATTTTTTTGAGTAAAACACAGTGAACAAATTGGGTTATCTAATATTGAATCGGATTCACGACCAAGCAAGTTCAGATCATCGGCCAACTTCAAGCTTGGCTATGCTTATTATTATAAAGAGATGTGCGAAACTTTTGTTACTTCTTTGATTCATACCAGAAATATATATCATCTTTGATTTGGAATTTAATTTAGTGATGAGCTGACTTTGTTGTTAACTTTTAAAAAATATACAATTAGCTGTTATTGAAAATGAAAAAAAAAAAAATCTTCAACTAGTTTGATAATAATGTTCATTTTCAAAGCAAACAAACGCCTTAGACGAGATGTAAAATTTATAATTTATCAAGTTTGATTTATAAACCAATTTGTTAACTGTGTTTTTTTAAAAAAGAAGAAAATTGAAAAATAAATGTTGTTTAATAATTGTGACGGACTTGACAGTGATGGAGATTGGTTGAGTGGTGACTGTTGGAAGTTGGAACGTAGAGAGCGCAGATGAGAGAGAAAAGAAAAAAGTTCAAACGATAAGCATTTGAATGAGACGTCATGGGTGTATTTTGGCTTTTTAAGCAGAGAATCCAGCGTCGATTCTCTTTAGATTTGATGGCAGCGACGGCTCGGCCATTAAGCAAATAACACCTGGTTTCGGCTTTTTAAGTGGGTGGTTAAACTAAAAAGAACAAAAGAGATAATGCTTCAATCGTACCTGGTAACGTGAAACTTTGGTCTGATCGAGTGCTGGAGAAGCCGAAATCATCTGGGGACGTTTCTCTTCATTTTCTGCTGCGGTGCTTACGTTATGTCATGGAGATTGCAAAAGATCTATATTTTGCAGTATTGAATGCGACATTTTTGATATCGTTGCCTGCCTTCCACCATATCTCCCTAGTCCCTATGCATGCAGTAAGTACTGATTTATCGATTTGCTATCAACCGTTATTTTGAAGTTACTCGTTGAAACTTCCTTGCGTCCGCCCGGAGGACCTTAACCCAATTTATTTTTTATATATATATTAATTAATGATAAAATAAAAATTTAACATATATCATACTAGATAAAATAAAGTTAGTTTTTAAATAATTGGAATGATTTCATCGAGTGCATTGATACTGAAATAAGTGTATAAATAGACACCAGAGAACATGTTGAATACTTTCAGAAATTAATTTTGACACAAAGGTGACTTGGGCATGGTTTACTTTATGTTGGCGCGAGTGAACGAACGATGGGATAAGAATCAAATTCAGAACCAAAGATTTCGGCTGCGGCGAACCGCAAAGATTGACCTATTGCAAAATGACATTGTAACTTAGAAGTATATTAATTGATTGATGTTGAATAGTTATAATTTAAAAGTTACAATACTAATATATTTAATAAATATTAATTATTGTAACGTATAAGTATATTAATAAAATTATTATTTAAAAAATTATAATTATTACATATCATTAACTTTTATTTTATAATTAAAGTTTTTTTTTCACAATAGTTTTAGCTTAAAAGTAATAGCATATCAATCACAAACAAGAGTCTTAATATTCTATAATACATGCCTAACTTCCAAGAAAAATGATTATCTAAACATAAAGAGATAAATTAGAACCATTAGTTAATGAATTTAATTTAGTGAGAGTTGATTTTTATTAATTTTTTTAAAATATACAATTAGTAATTATTGAATAAAAATGTAAAATTAATTAAATCTTAACTTTATATTACATGAACGTGATATAAAAAATTATAAAGAATTCAGCACAGATCAACTTAATATTGAATCGAAACCCTTTTTGAAGTTTAAACTTTCGGAAGTTCCTTTCTGATCTGCATAGAAAATGAAAGAAAATTAAAGCGGAAGGCTGCCAGAGAGTGGAAAATATTCCGTTTATCTTTTAACTTTGAGCTTAACCTACTCACTTACGTAAACAATGATAAATAATTTGGACAATCGTATTCGACGTCCAAGTCAGTCCCTGCATGGAGCCAAATCATATTTATAACCAAATCTTAATCTCTAATTTCAAATGCTTTTAGTGAGTATCTTGTCCGTAAAAGAGGGTGTCGACTTTTTGTGGTTTACGGCTGCCATTCCAGAAAGAAAATTGCTTTACAACTCTCGGACTCAACGGATGATAAAGATCGATGCACATGGACTCGGTCCCCTAATTCACAAAATATATTTGCATGCGTAAACAGTCGGGTTTCCGTATATGTCACTAGTCACTACTTTTAATATGTTGATTAGTGAAGGAGATAACAAATAAAGTGGCAGTTTCAATTTAGCGAATGTGAAAAGCTTGGCGACTGGTTCACGGCACTATCGTAATCATGCCATAATATGAACACTTCTAAGCAATTCTGTCGAGTGCATGATATCTCGACATGTCGATTGATTCATGATGTGTACTTGGGTGCATATAGGACCTAATTTTTCTTTAACAAAATCCTGAATTGAGGCGTCTATGAATTCTATCTATATGATGGTGTTTGTGTATGGTCCAATTTTTCTGCGTATTAATGTTCTGCGTTTGTCAAGTAAATTAATATGAAAATTATTTTTAAGATTCGTTATGGCCAGTAAATTGAGAGGGGATGTAGTCTCAGCATCTCCATTTTACCGATGATTGATCCATAACATCGTCAAGTACAGAGCAAAAAGACACGAAGGGGACCACTTGAAATTTACACAATCCATAGAGAGGTAAAAAATAAGATTGGCTGTGGCGATCAATATGTTCAGTAAACTCCGGTTTCTTCAGTGTGGAAATTAAAGCAAGCCAGGAAAATGAAGTAACAGAGATAAAACAACAAAACGCGGAAGGTTTTTCAAGAACCGAGGGAAAAAAAGATGCATGGATTATGAGACAAGTGCATCACTACGTGCAATCCTATGACCCAGTTGACATTGCCTTCATCAACCTAAATGCCTCCATCTGATTTCGCCATCTGCCCCATCTAAATTCTCCGTATCCAAAACCTTTAGTGCACTAGTTTGACAACTTGTTTTTGTAGGCTCGCAATTTCGATGATAATGATTTCATATTTGAGATTGATTTGTTTTTACTGATTAAATGTGCAAGGTTGCAGAAACTCTGAAAAGAGCAGGCAGATGAGAAAAATTATTCTTATCATCTGCTAAGTTTCTCTGTAGAAGTTGACGCAGAAATTAAAGAGAATGAAAAACATTGCACGTACCTGAGCATTTTTAAATATGATGAATTTGTAAGAAAAGGGTACCATTGGTTCATGATATGTTTATTCCATGTGGGATTAGGATAATAACAACTCACCGTCCTCTGCAACCCTCGACAGGTCGCCCTATTAATTTGTAATTGGTGTCAGCGCAAAACGCAGAGCAGGGCGCCGGTGTATGCATGTAATCAGAGTATATATATGTGTGTGTGTGCATGTGTGGGGCTTCATGATTGATTTTACGGACCAGGCATGACCATGATTGTAGCAGCTCTCGCCCCATCTATAACAACAGTCGCGAAGCCACACCTATATTGATCTCGTACTATCTATGCGGTGCCTTCTCTAATACCAATTGAGTTGTGAACACATATCACTTTTAGTACGTACACATCTCTATAGATTATGTATGTTGATATTTGTTTACTCTTACATGACCACCACGTACTCCCAGCTAAATTCCACCAACAGAATGGTCCAACCAATTTATAATTGTCATATGGTAATTCTTTTCTTGTTAAGTTTTTGAACGAGAGATTGTACAAAACATATACAAATGCTATTTTATTTGACATCATTTTTTTTTTGGTCGGAGCTTATTTTTTTTACCGTAGTTATGATTTTATTACAGCTAGTTATGTGTAATGATTGTACGTATACAAAAGCAGGAATTTGATAATTTCCTGTTGCACTATAATTTAATAGTGTATTAATGGGATGAATAAGACATAAGAAACAAGAAAGCTGTCAAAGAACCTGCTGAAGATATGTATTGCAGAAAAAAAGAACGCTGAAAAAGCAACTAATTAAAGAGAAAGATATTACAGACTAGACTAGGTACAGAATTATTCGAGTGGCCGGAAGGCATGGGGAGGGGAAAAAAAAAACATATCCTTCGTGGACCGTCGAAGTTAGCTAGGCTTATTCTATTCCTTCTTTCTATTATTTAATTACTACCGTGGAGAAATTTTAAAATATTTTTTATATACTATAATTAATTTATACATATATAATTAAATATTATATAATTACTATTTATATAATATTTTTTTAAAATAAATAAATATATTATAATATTATTTATTGAATTTACTTTAAAATTTCTCACATACAAGATTTTGCTTGTCGGCTTCTCAGGAAGCTGCAGCAAATTGGCAATAAATGTCGTTTAGTATAGTAAATGACGTTGAGCTGTTTCTTTGGTCCTATCAATGTAACAAGTTGTTACATGAAACGCATATGCATACATCATCTACAACATCACCCATGTGTTACCTCCGTTTAATCTGCGTGCAGCATTTAATGAAACCATCCATATTCATATGATAAACGGGTCAAATTTTGCATCACCATTTTCATACTCTTGAAAGTACTTGTTCGTGGTTCTGTAGATAGTAAGGATCATTTAACATGAAGGGTTTAATTTGAAATTTGGTCGGTTTTAAGCATGCTATTTGGACTAAGCTGGTCTGCTCATTTATATGGGAAATTAAATGCAAGCTCTTCAACAAATTTTTGGTGCCTTGAATTGGCTAGGGCCTGTGGTTGATGCCATGTCATTTTCCAAAGAACAGGGCCGGTGCTCTCCGAGCATTAAGATAGTAAACTTCATTAAAAGAGGTTGAATTGGTGAATATTTCCTCGAGAATTTTCCATAGATGCTTTGATTTTTTGAAAGAGAAATTGTAATGTATCTTTTTTGACAATCTGGCTAACAGTCGTGGTGTCGGGGTATTAAAAATTCATTCTCATACTGTACGCAAATAATTGCTTTAATAATCTTGTCATTTTCTTGTTTTTAGCGGTTAACAAAGGCATTTTTCCTTGCATAATAATATTGCAAATCATTAGCTAAAAAAATGTAAGCATAGTTGCGTACTTTATACTTCTTATCTTCTTTGTCTTATCCCTGCTTTTCACTGGTGCTAAAGTAAAGCCAAGAGAACTAATAGGAACAAATAACGAAGAAGGGCCTATGGTGAACTAATTAGCTCATCGTGTATCCGCCGCTAATTTTCTGTTGTCCGTAATACAAGTGTTTTGTCAATGGTAATAAATTTGTGCAATTTACGTTACTCGTTATACATACAACAAAAAGCAAGGAAATCTTCTTTATGATAAGAAACAGTCTTAGATGTTCTTCATATATATTAGATACTCGTTAAATTAAATTTTATGGTGCGTGTATTTACTCTTGTCTAGTTAATTGGGAGAAAGGACGTGTTGCAAAAATCTATGAGGTACATGGATAGTTGCCTTCTTGTTGGCCTGTCAGTTAATTTTTACCTGCAGAGGCAGGGATGGGAAGTGGAGAACAAAATCACCTTAAAATTTATTATGACGTTAAATTGGAATCTTTATGTAATCTTGACGGTAGTAGTGTTATTATTATCATTTACCAGCCTGAGCCTCTGTACGTATAAACAAGAGAAGTTCGAAACCCCACGTAGTTTCAAGAAAAGTGGCCTTGTTTGCAGTGACAAAAAAAAAACCGCTTGCACCTGGCGGTTTAATGTCCCCACACCTCAATTGGCTTAGCATTTTTTCTTAGCCATAGTGTCACTGTGTGTGTGACGTTGATTGCTTTCCTCGAGCAAACCCTCCTTCAAATGCTTTCTATAAATTCCCCCTACCCTTCCCATTTCCATAACTCACAGCAAGAACCTCTCTTTCTCTCTTAAAAAAGATACGCAAGCAAAAGGGTTTCAGGAACATGGCATTTCTTGGGCTGCTGTTATTGGGGATTCTTTCTTTAGTCTCATCTGTTTATGGCCAGGGATGGACTGATGCTCATGCCACTTTTTATGGTGGGGGTGATGCCTCTGGTACAATGGGTACGTCGTATGCCTGTCATAAACCTTTTTCGTTTCATGTTATTTTGATCAACATTAAAACCAAATTGCTGATGATTAATTGATTATTCAGGTGGCGCTTGTGGGTATGGAAACTTATACAGCGAGGGATATGGGACAAACACAGCAGCTCTGAGCACTGCACTTTTCAACAATGGCATGAGCTGTGGGGCTTGTTTTGAGATCAAGTGTGTTAATGACCCAAGATGGTGCCGTCCGGGCTCCATTTTTGTTACTGCCACAAATTTTTGCCCTCCAAATAATGCTCTCCCAAACAATGCCGGTGGCTGGTGCAATCCTCCCCAGCAACATTTTGACCTCTCTCAGCCTGTGTTTGAACAAATTGCTCAGTACAAAGCTGGGATAGTACCTGTGTCTTACAGAAGGTGACCCATTTGAATCCTACCAATATTCATATTGTTTTTTTACTCGGGCACTATTTGGTCCTGTGTTTAACTAGCAAGCAGTTAAAATGATTATTCAAATCTTCTGACCTTGTTTTGGGGATTAACTCAATTTTACTCCCGATGGAAAATCTATTACACTTATTACTTTTCCCTGAGCCATTGTTCGGTAAGTTCAAGAGCACAATAACAAAAAAGTGTCCGGTAAACTAAAAAACCAAACTAAAAGACAGGAAAACACATATTCTAATACATGTGTTTGGACTTTAGCTATTTAGTCGAAACATTCAATAGAAATTAGAAGACAGCTGATTTTATCCTACGGCTGTTCGATGCATGCATCGGTATACTTTCACTCGATAGCTAGTGGTTCCAATTTCACGACAACGGAGCCTTAAATAGTTTATTTGGTTAGCTTCTGATCCTGTGTTATGTGTTGGCAATGCCCAGGGTTCCATGCAGTAGGAAGGGAGGCATCAGATTCACGATCAACGGCCATTCTTACTTCAACTTAGTCCTAATCACAAACGTCGGAGGCGCTGGTGATGTGCGTGCTGTTTCAATCAAAGGATCAAGAACTGATTGGCAACCCATGTCAAGGAACTGGGGTCAAAACTGGCAAAGTAACAATTACCTCAATGGCCAAAGCCTCTCATTTAAGGTCACCACAAGTGATGGCCACACTGTTGTCTCTAACAATGTTGCCCCAGCTGGCTGGTCCTTTGGCCAAACCTTCAGTGGCCTGCAAGCTCCCTGAAGTTGAAACTCAGCCTCCAAAATCCAGCAGTTTTTTTTTTTTTTTTCACATTTTCAAGTATAAAATAATGAGTGTACTAGCGTTAGTTGAATCTGGTATCAAAATGACAAAGGGCTTATTTTGAAATGGCCCTTTGGCGTTTTATATTTTGATTATGTATTCTAGTACGGTGGTTTCTGCTCTGCTCTAATTTTGAAATTGGCAGAGACAGAAATTGGCTGGCAGTGGAGGGCATGTACCACCCGCCATCTATATATATATTTATTTTCAATTGTATTGTTGTGTCTTTTCTTGTTAAGGAGCAACTGTGCTTATAATAATATTAGCCTTTTGCTGGATGTGTCTTTAATTTTTTTTTAATGATCCATGTTATGTCTTGTGACTTTGGTGAATAAAATTAAATGTATCAGTTTCTCTTCAGCTAAATGCTCTGTTTCTGTGCCTCCACAGTGGGTGGCTTATTTTTATATATTTGTTCTGTCCAAGTTCATCTAAGATTTTTGTTTAAATTATTCACTGTTGTAGCTGTTATTGGTCAATCAATCATCGTATTGCAAATCATTGGCATGTACTAAAAGAGATTGTTGGCAACGAGACACTATGAATCTTAAAGCAATTTGAATTTAAGTTTTAAGATATTAGTATTTATATTTGAATGTATTCATTCTGAACACTGTGTTCACAAGCAATATGCATGCTTTAAAGTCTAAATAACGATAACTACTAATATGGCATAATTTATACCGTAACACTTCGAAAAATGATTCAAAATGGGCAACATGTAACCCATTTTCCTCCCCTCCTCATGTGAGAGCATAATTCGAATAAATGTATTCATTGAAAAAAATGTTACATCAAAAATTTATTAATGGAACAGCATTGAGAATCCGAATGGAGGAATCGGAATGAAGAAGTTTATTTGCTTGATTGAAAAAGGGAATGGGAATAAGATGGACAAGTCCCACATGAAATAAGGAATCAATAAGGAGCTTGTGGTTCCAATTTTTTTTGGGAGGGGGGGGGGGGGGGGGGGAGGAAGGTTGGGAATCACAATACCATTCCCAGCCATGACGAAAATGTCCCCATTATTTTATTTATTTTCTAAAAATACCTTCTTTGTCATTGAAAATTATATATTAAAAAAAGAAAACAAAAATCGAAATCCCTAATCTAAGGCTCCGTTTGATACAGCTTATTAAATAGAGCTTATAACAGTAGAGCTTATATCAATAGAACTTTTGGACAAAAAATCATTAGGTGTTTGGTTGTCAATAAAAAAAATACTTTTGAATCATTAAATTGTATGATATTTTTTATATTATATATTTTTTGGATAAACTCTCTAACCTCTACTCTCAAAAGTTTAAATTTTGGGCTTATGCTAGTAGAGGTAAATTAGCTTATTTAAACTAAAAAAACTCTACTAAAAAAATAACCAAACACCATAAAAATTTTAAAAAAGTGCTTATATAATTAAATAAGCACTTATGCCTCTTAAATAAGCCATACCAAACATGCACTAATAACTATTCATCTCTCTCGCTTAGAAACGATATGCACTCTCTCTCGCATCACTCAGTACTGCCGCTCATCACTGATCTCGCATTAGTCATTGATCGAATTCGTCATTGATTGCAACCCATTATCGTTCGATTCTATCACATGCGCGCGATCTCAATTCGACAACTCATCACCGTTCGGCATCTTAGCGATCTCCATTATTATTATTAAATAGTATTAAGGACTATAATCAACAAAGAGAATTTTAGTAAATTAAAATAGTTTATTATAATTATAGGATAAAGTAAACATATCAATAGAAATAAATTTAATTCTGATTTCGATTCTTATAGTTCAAATAAATAATTTATTCTTTTTCTTATTCTTGATTTTCGATTCTCATTCATTCTCATTATGATCATTGATTAGTAAATACACTATAATAGTACACACAAAAAATTTTGTTGAAACTCATTTTATTGTAATATAATTAAAGCCCTAGTACCTTAAAGTTTACTCTGAACAAAGAAGAAGAGTTACACCCATAACATATAGATACTCGAACATTTAAAATATATGAGCTAGAAATAGAATTAATTTATTTAAAAATATTTAAAAAATATATATCAAAATACAAATTAAACCAACTCTTTGTTGGATGTTAAATTTATTTTAAAATTGAAAATATATCACATTTGAACATAAATAAAGTATGGAGGATTTAAATTTCAAGTAAAAGCTCAATTCCCCTCTTAATGAAATTAGGTAGGAGTAAAATTGTATCTTCATATTTTAGAGTAGAATAAATACCGTTCGTATTATGTGAGAGTATAAATTATAATTGTGGACAATAAAATTATTTATAATAATATAATAAAATTTTTATTGTGAATATTAACAGAATTCTGATTTTAATACATATCAAAACAATTTCAAGCAAAAGCACATTAAAAGAGAGGGAGGTGGTGGAAAAAAATTAACCGTCCATTCGACACACTAAACTATAGCAGAAACACAAACAGAACAGGGGGTGTCTGTGTTGTAATATGCACATACTCAAATTTGCCGTTGGTTGGTCCCGCTCAATTTAACGACCGAAATCGCAGCTCCGCCCTTCGTCACAATTCTGTGAGCTATTACTCCATTCTCTACCTCCCCTCGTTTTCCTTTTCATTTTAGTCCCTTAATATCTAATTCATCACTGTTATAACTAAATTTTCCGTAAATTTGTTCTGCTTTTCTCATTCTCTCTTTGGTTTTATTATCTCGGTATTCTTTATTATTATTTATAATTTTTTTTTCTGTTCTTAAGTGTGTTTTTTTTCCTTGTGGGTGTCAAGAATTTTGCTTGTTTTGTAACCCCAGTGATGTCTTTTTCTGTTTTTTAAGCTCAACGGCTTATTCGCATAGTCGGTCTGTTTTTATAAACAAAAGCAAACGAAAATATTATCAAAGGTCTGTATCAATTTTTTATTTCTTTGGACGTTCAAGGTTAGATATGTTAGCAATTTTAATTTTTCTCTTAGTTTTTCATCTTTGCGAATTTTTGGTATGAATTTTTGGTGAAAAGCAATTTGTTATCCAGTGGTACTGCCTGGGATGAGAGCTTCAGTTGGAGAAGGAGAAGTCTATATTTGCACAAATAAAGTGAGTAAATTTGTATCTAGGAGAAAAAGGAATGATTTTTGGATGAATTCATTTGACTTTTGATATTGGAAAATTCAAGACACTTGTTGGGTCATAGGAGTAGTAAGGGTTTTATTCCTATTAATTTTTTTTCCTTGTTTTCGGTAGGATGGGAAGGGTTAAGTTAAAGATAAAGAGGTTAGAGAGCACTAGCAATCGGCAAGTGACTTATTCGAAACGAAGAAATGGGATCTTAAAGAAAGCTAGGGAATTGTCGATATTGTGTGACATTGATATTGTCCTTCTTATGTTTTCTCCAACTGGACGGTCTACATTATTCCATGGACACCGCAGGTACTTTAAATTTGTTCAATTCAAAATTAATATGCATGATTTTAGTAATATGTTTTTCTTGGAAAGATCTTGCATAATGCTTGAGTTTGTTGGTCGACATCTTCTCCTCTAGCTAATTGGTGCTTTTCACTAGTGTTTCCGCAATCTGTTTGTTTTCTCAGGCTGCTTCTCATCTTTGATAGTTTAAAAGTTTTTCCTTCACTTGATGCAAAATGTACTGTCCATTCTGCAACTCTGATTGTTGTTGCTGAAATTCTATATGGTTATTGCATTATTCATTATTCTTTTCGTTGTGGCTCCTTGACACAAATAATTGGGTGTGAGGTGATGGATGAAGATGTTGATAGAAAGTTTAAGACATGTTCTTAGTTCAAATTTTGGGGATTCTTGGCTGCGCATGTCTTTGTCAACACCCTGCAACCATAAATGCATCCTTAAGCTATAATTTTAGTTGGATGATGAAAGCCATATCATATAGTGAGAATCGTACAATATCTTATGAGAAAACAAAGGATTCTTATTCTTGTGTCCC
Organism: Citrus trifoliata; assembly: GCA_018350135.1. Taxonomy (NCBI): domain Eukaryota; kingdom Viridiplantae; phylum Streptophyta; class Magnoliopsida; order Sapindales; family Rutaceae; genus Citrus; species Citrus trifoliata. The sequence goes on along the minus strand of VKKW01000544.1, from coordinate 29,543 downwards.
CTAAAAGACATGTGCCATTAACAAAGGATTCTTACTCTTGTATCCCCTAAAAGACATGTGCTATTCTTGTTTGGCACTTATAATGAGAAGTGTGGCGAAAGTTTATGTGAAAAGGAAGTTATTTTCTCTTTTTGCCAGTCTTCCAATTTGCTAGTCATTCTTGTTATGAGTGTCTTTCTGGTTAAATCATTCTTGTTAGTCATGTCAGAAATGTTTTGTTCAGAGAATGCCATTTGTCGTACGATTCAAGATTAGGTATTTTACATGCTGGGAAGTTCCCCCCCCCCCAAAAAAAAAAAGAGAGTCATTACAGAAAACATTTCATAACTAACAATTAAGTGAACAGCATCTGCAGTTAAGGCAATTAGACATATTTGAGAAGGTTTTAATTGTGCATCTTGTCGTCTATGTACGATGGGAGTTTATAAGTTTTTTTTTTTTTCTCTTGTCGAAAAGATTTAACAATTCTTGTTTAATTTGGGGCAATATGGATAAGATCTTTAGATGGTTCTTTCTATTTCTTATTTTTATTATTTCTTTAATAATAATTCTAAAAGAAAATATTCTTTGAAACCAAATTTGAATTTGACATTTATGGGGCACTTCAAATATTCTCCCTAATATATTGTAATTTGGTGTATCTCTTACTCTTTCAGCAATATTGAAGAGGTTATTGCAAGGTTTGCTCAATTAACTCCACAGGAAAGGGCAAAAAGGTATTACTAAACTTATATATTCTTAATAGTTCACTTGGTTAAAGTTGGTACTCATAACATCTAACTTATAATTTTGGAAATTTTACTGTACCAGGAAGTTGGAGAGCCTCGAAGTAAGATTGATTGCAACCCGTTTTTTAAAAATTTAATTTTTATTCTATTGCCTTTATTGCATTAAGTGTAGGTTGAACCCTCAATACTTTGTTCAATTGATGCGGACATTTGATGTTCTTCTTGAGAGTATAGGCACTGAAGAAAACCTTCAAGAAGTTGGACCATGATGTAAACATACAAGACTTTTTGGGTGCAAGGTATTTAGTTGTTTTGTTAAGTTGTTAATATTTGTTTGAGAAAATTGTGAAGTATATGAATAGCTCTTCTATTTGTTCTTGCAGCACTCAAACGGTGGAGGTACACATTTTTACCAGCATCACCATAATTTATGATGATTTAAGATTCTAATTTACTATATGTGTCAGTAAAGTATTTTTTTTGTAAATTGTGATGGGTAGGAGTTGACTCATCAAGTAAGGATATTGCAAGCTCAACTTACGGAAGTACACCAGAGACTGAGGTGAACCTTTGGTGTTTTCGTTATTAAAGAGTTCTTTGTGTCTAGTCATGGAGATCATTTTTGTGTGAATTTGTATTTTCTGTTCTTTTTGGATTTTTGACACTGCAAAATTTAGTGATAAGGGCTGTAACAGTTCCATTATTTCAGTTTATTCCTTTTTTGTAGTATAAAAAATATCGGTTAAATGAAATGCCATGCAACAACCTTTTGTTCCTTGCATTTGATGTGGTCAGTTGCTGCATCTTTTTAAAACTTTAGTATACGAAAACGCATTTTTATCTGCATGACCATGTCTCTGTCTGTTATTGGCACTCTTGCTTGGTTGTTTTTAAAATTTTTTTCTATATCTAATCTGATTAAGGGTATGTTTGGGATTGAGGTACTCTGTGGCTTTTAATCCAAAGCTGTTGTGGAATGGAGCACCAATTCTTGAATATAAGTGTGTGTGGGGTTGATTAATATTAGCTTTCAAGTAAAAGTGGGTGTTTACCAACACTTTAGTTGGAAACATACCCCAGTCTTTTAGAGGACATTAAGCATACCATGGGACCTGCTTGACCATTTTTGACTGAAAAGATAACTGCATATTTTTTATTGTCCATTTTTGTCATCAGTCAATATTATCTGCAATTAAAATTGCAGACAGAAACACTTACCATGTGAGTGTGTGAATCAAGGGGCCGATGAAGGTTTCAAAAGATCATATCAAGCGTGGTTTGTGGCCCTCTTGTTATTTAATTTGTTAGCAATGTCATTGTTTAGTAGAAATCAAACTCCAGAGCCATCTGCAGTAGCTGAGCTCTTTTGCAGCTGGCTATCTAAATTAAGCATAAAATCTTACACTGGTGGACAGGTCAGCTTTTTCTTGTCTGACATTTTTCTGATTTCGTAGGCCATCCCCCTAAAAATTTTCTCAAAATTTAAAGCAGGTCAGCAAATAAAAGTATGAAGTAATTTTCTCAAAATTTCCCCTAAATATTTAAAGTATTTTTTCAAGAATAACTGAACGTCGTTTGTTTTTTCACTTTTCCTTTAATACAACCATGCTTTCTTCTAACAACTTATACGTCCTATATCATGTGTAAGTAGGCACACTTGAACAAACATGAACATGTGTGTGTGCGAATAATGTGTATTGATTTTTTGTTAGTCTAATTTTGTTTCTTTTGTCCATTCAGCTATTGGAGCAATCCTGGTAACATTGAAAGCATCGAACATCTTAGGCAGATGGAGAACTCACTAAGAGAATCAATTAACCAAATTTGTCTACATAAGGTATGATATTTGTTCATTTCATTGTAGCCACATGACAAATGTTTCCTCTTATTAAGCTAGTTATTTTGTAATTTTATCTACATCTAAATTTATGTTTTTCATATTCCGTGGAAGGCAGGCTGAAATTCTGCCCCAACCGCAACTTTAATATTTATATTTATAATGTCATTGCTACACACACACACAGAGAATAATTCTCTAATGAAGACATCATCATTTTAACAAAGTAAAGATATCACTAACAGACAAATATATATGTATATATATATATATATTTTCCCCCAGCTCAATACTACTGCTGCAGTAAGTTTGATGGTATTTATATCTACGCCACGTCAGAATAAGCTGATGTTGGAAACTGCTAATTGATCACAATATGGCAAAACAATTTTTTTGGGACCTGCGAAATGCAATTATTTATGTATTTTATTATTCCTAATTCTTAACCATGAGGATTTAATTCAATTTTTATTTGTGCTGGGAAGGCTGGGAAGGTTGTTGTTCTATCTGTGGTTTAGAAAAGTTCTTAATCTCATCTTGGTAACTAAATGTTTGCAACTTGGCAGTTGAAAATGTACTTTTCAAGTATTTAGATATCATTCATTGGATGAAATGGCATAACTTATGTCATAATTTCTCTCTCTGAGAGATTCTGAAAATTGGTGCAAATTAACAGTGAGTTACAAGTATCTTGATATACTTAATCTAGCTTCTTCTGTTGGCAGGAAAATTTGGGGAAGCAACAGCTTATGTCACTGGAATTTGCGGGCCAGGTAACAAACTCTTCAACTAATGCAGAATCCCTCCCTCTGTCTTTCACATACAGTGATACAGACACACAAAAGTGTCAGAAATTTTTTATGCACTAATCTTGCTTTAACTTCAGAGTGGGATGCATTTACCTTTGATGATGAATGGTATGCAAGAAAACCAATCTCTATCATGGCTTCCCAATAATGACAATCAACATATGTTAGTTCCCAATGACCCAAGCTTCCTGCCTCAAAGGTGCGTGTACTGCTGACATGTGTTTGGCTTAAAATTCAATTGCCCACTACCTTATTTCAATTCATAACTGGATGCCATCTTCATGAAGCTACTACATTGGATGGTACTAGGAATAGTAATTGTAATTATAACTCATGTTGGCAACCCTGCTTTTTCTTTGTTAAAATTTTAGTTTAACTGATGAAGTGGATAAACTGCCGTGTGGTTTTTCTCTCTCTTGTTACCATTGCTTGTTTTTATTACAGAGATATGGGATGTTCAGAAGATGCCCACATTTCAAGCTATTCTGGTTTCTTGGGCGCTGGTAAAGAGATAGAGGTTGGTAATTCAGGGCAGGCTGAAAATATGGAACATGGAGGTGGCAACTTGAATGAGTTGAGTAACAGTGCATGCATAAGTCTACAACTTGGAGAGCAATATTCATACCCTCCATATAGTAGCTTGAATTTGCCTTCAGATGATAAGAAGTTGAAGCCTGATGCTGAGATGAACTTGCAAGGAAATCCTGCAGTTTATCAAGTCAATAGCAACTTTGAACTTTCTGGACCCATGTACAGCAATGGGCATCATGATTGGGTTTCTGCTTCTGGCCCTTGTGGCATTGCCATGTTTGATGAGAATTCCTACCACCAGGTAAGGATCCTATTCCATGTACTTTATGTAATACCAATTTTCTTTGTTTAATTGCAATTTACAAATACCAACTGCAGAGAGTTGTTTAATTCTTTGACTTTTTTATTTAATAAATTCAAACCTTGGCCTATAAACTTGATGTATTTCTGTTATCATCTGGGTTGGGTTGAGCCTTGCTGGGAAATGGACTTGTCAAGTGGCATTGAGTCCATTTCTGGTGTCATCTAAAGTTCATAGCTCAATTGTATGTAAAATAAAAAGCGGGGGTGGGGGTGTTGATTTTTTTCTATCAGTTCGTGGAAAATATACCTTAATATCATAGACATTGTCATCCTTCTTAATTTAAGACTAGGCTACTATCTTCATGTGATAGTAATCATTGTGGTGTTTCTAGGACAAATAGCCCTCTATGTCACAGAGTATAAACCATTTGTTTATATCAATTTCACAACTGAGTTCTCTCTTTTGCATCTTTCTGTAATAGGGTTCGGCACTAGATCAAAACAAAGTATAAGTTGTTCTTATCAAGATAAAATACAACTGTTCAGATCAACATGTATGACATGAGCCTTGTTCATATTTCTGTTTATTTTCTTAATTTCTAATCCCCAGTTTTCTTAAACCTATCTGCAGTTTAAAATTATTTAATCATTGTAATTGTTCTTGCAGCAAACAAATAGACTTTCCTGAGTCAAAATGGCTTTGATCGGATGCGAAGACTGTTAGCACAGAAGTGAACGTGCATTATGGTAAAATACTTCTGTGGACATACATTTTGTTCTGGTGTTGCTTGTCAAATTTTTAGATGAGGTTTCTGATATATAAAGAGAATTCAAAGAGATGGGCGAAGGCCATCAGGTAATTTTGTGTAATATATATTTAGCTTTTAATAGGATATAAATCATACAAGTTGATATACCATCTGTATATATATAAATTCAATCTCCTTTGGAGTTCCCTGTAAAACTGGGATGGCTTTGTCTGAACACATCGAGTCACCCAAGCTGTACATTATACACATGTAGAAAATGAACATAATGTCATAGTTTTTGTAGAAATGGGGATTCGAATTAGATTGTTGTTTTTAGAGCAATTGATGGCATTTCTTTGTATTCATCATTCTTGCTTTAGTAAAGTAAATTTTTCTATTTGTAAGCAGGACAAGTGGTGTAAAATGATAATATAAATACCATCATAGTTCCCCTGTACATTGAGAGTTTCCATGTTTACATTGATGCTCAAATCTCACTCAAAAACTACAGATTCATGGTTGCAAAAGAAAGAAACAGGATCCCGAATTGCCAATCCATCTTTGATTAATTACCACTTAGTGTCTGGACGATGGTGTTGTGCCATGGGTCAGAGAGGTGTTCCAGGAGGTTTTCAAATGGCCCTTTGCCTGTCACATTGTGCTGAACAATAAATCCCAAGAATGCCAACATTGCCAATCTCCCTGCGCATTCAAAATTCTCAAAATATTAGTCCGAATCAAAATAAAGCAAATATTTATCAATAGAAATAAGCCAATTTGGCCGAGTTATTACCATTGGCAAGCTCCTTCTCCTTTGCCTCAACAGTGGGTGCAAAGTTGAGTGGGTTGAAGATGCCACCGGGGTACCCAACTTCGTTTGGAGGCAAGCTGTACTGCTTGAAAATGGGGTCTTGGTTGACACTTCCTGGGTTCTTTATGTCTTGCCATCTTCTTATCTCCACATAGTGGAACAAGATGAACTCGATCACGAAAAGGGTCGATGATGATGCAAAGTACTCAGCCTTGCCAGCATCAAACCATTGAGGAGCATTAATAATTCCAATCTTTGTGAAAACTTCGGGCAACAACATTCCAGCAACACCCAACATGGCCCAGCGCGAATTCACAAGCTCGGCTTGCACATACCACTTCAAGTTCTCAGGATCCTCGGCAAGCCCCAAGGGGTCAAATCCATTGTCACCGGGGAGGCTAAATCCATCAAGAGATTTTGTAAATGTTAGAGTTTTAGTAGCGTGAAATGATAGCAACACTGTGTTTACAAAATCAGGAGGATATAGAGAATTTTGTATTAGAAGTAATGTAAAAATATGACGTGACATTGTTCTAAACTGATCGCATATATGCATGTGACATCAGTTGTTGACATGACTTTGAGGGGGTTTTGTTTGAGTTAAGTTTTGTACCTGCCGTTGAGGTAAGTTGGCGAGGCCAAGCCCGGTAACCACTCCCCCTTCTTGGCTTCAACTTTGAAAGAAGCGCTTGAGCTCACTGGTTTCAAGGCCACTTCCCTATTTAATTTACCCGAAGACCCAGTAAGGAACCTGGATTTGGATGCGCATGGCCGGAACACTGCGGCCGAGGCTTGTGTTGTGACGGTTGCCATGTTTCCCGACGAGAGTTATGAGCCTCGTAGTGAAGGAGTGGTGGTGGTGGAAGAAGGGTAGCTAATGAAAAAATATGAAAATTTGATGTTGTGTGCATGCCTTTGTAGCTGTCATTTGTGGCCTCTGTTTAATGTGGGTCTGGTTTCTTTGATTTTTGTTGATCCAACGGCTAAGATGCGTTTGTGGATTTTAGATTGGCCAATGAGAAGTTAGTGACCTTATCACGTTATCTTGAGACAATATCCATAAATCTATTTCTTTGTTGTTGTTGGTTCTGAAAGATACTCTGGGCCCGTTTTTGGCCACGTAGGAAGATCTTTGTAATGCCGGGATATGATGGTTTGATGATCTTGCCACGTCGGATTTGTGTCCAATGAAAGGATGACAATTGGTCGATGCATTATATCTTAGCGAAAGATATCCCCCAAAGTTATTGGGTTCATCTCATTTAAATGGTCCAAAAGTACAAAGTTTAAAAGGCTCGTTTGACATACAATTACTATTAAATTTTGAATTTGGATGAAATTAGTTAAAGAAAATATATATAAAATAAAAAGAAAAAAAAGTGGCAACAGAGATATTTATTGGTTTTAATTTTTATTTTATCTCTCATGGGTTATTATTTGATATTCTTGATGTTGTCAACATCTACTGTTATATGGAGAAAATTTTATATTGTAATCCCATTATTAATATAGTAGAAGGTTAGATTATACTACGGTCCCATGATTTTTTTCGACTTGAATTTTTCACGTAAAAAATTGTATTTGTTGTAGTTGATTTATTGTTTTAGATTATATTGATTTATTTTAAGTTTATTTATTTATATTACGCATCTCATTTTATTTGTGATACACATCTCGTTTTTATCACACAAAGAGGAAAATAGTTTGTTTATGCTTTTATTCACAGCTGTTTGTGTGAGTTATTTTCTTAACAAAAACTAAGCTTAAAACGAGTTCGTATTGTGTATAAGACTGCTGATCTACCTTAACAATACCCGTTTACCTCTATTTATTAATAATATTGACTATAATGAGTACCAAAGTGTTGTATGTGATGAGATTTAAGTTGAAAATCAAATATTAAGTTCCTGGTATTTCTTAGACAATTTCATATTTAATTTTCAGGCATGATGTTTTTAATTAAAGTACAAATTTATTTATGTTAACGATGTAACAATATGAAATTGTTTATTTATGTGATAAAGTTACATCTGACGTGCCGTTGCTACACCGTCTAAGATTAGAACGTTTTTGCTTGTTTTTATCTTTTCCTTTGTTAATTTCCTCGGAGCATTTAAAAATAATAACAAAATTCGACTCCCAAATACGCGTCTTTAATTTATTCGGATTGTCCAGAAAACGGGGAGCAATGTGAACAGCTTGAAGTAAACTGCAACTCCCTATCTTCTACTGTGCTAATGGACTATTATAATAATAGTCGTAACTTTTGTAGAAAAAAATGTCTCAAATAATCAAATAAGTATCTACTTTTTCAACTGATTTAGTTACAAATAATTCCTCTTTGTAACACTTCCAAGGAGAAACGATATATTAAAATAAAGTCATTGTCCACTCTTGTTTTCAATATTATTGTTGCATTCTTAGGTAACTAGTCTAGGTTTGGCAGTTTTTCTAACATTTAACTCTTCTAAGTAAACTTATTTGGATCTAAAAATACTAAACGTTAAGAAAGCTGAGAGAAGATTAAGAGAAGAAAAAATTTACTAAGAGAAGAGAGAGAGAGAAAGTTGAGAAAATAGTGAGAGTAAAAAAAAAGTATCGTGTCAGTTTCTCTCAGTTTTTTCTCATTTTTTTAGTCATCTAACGACACTCTTTGGATTTCGTCAATCTTTATTGCATTCACAATTTTATATAAGAGGACCAATAAAAAAAAAAGATAAGCATCCTCTCTTTTTTACCCTTGTACTATTGTCTTGTTAAAGGAATGAGCAAACGATATATCACTAATTATTAATTACTTGATATGTGTTAAGTGTTAATTAGCTTAATTTTTCTATCACTAATATGATAGTATACACCACATATTAAATAACGACGCATCATATGATGCAAAGTATGTACTCGTGAGATTACTCATAAAAAAATCTCAAAAAAAAAAAAAAAATTACTCATAATATTGCAATTCCGGTAGTAATTTGCGGTTTGGAAGCACATGGAAACCATAATAGTAGTAAACGCATGATATTATAAATATGATATGCCAAATTAAGAAGAAACTAATGAACGTTAACAAATTAATTAGTTAGGAGGAGAAACTTCGATCCAAAAGTTTGAGGAATTCACAAAAATCTATCCGCCCATCTTTGTCATCATCAAATGAGGTAATCATGTTTGTGCATTCAGCTTCTGACGCTTCTGCTAGACTTAACCCAGAAAGAACATTCCTCAGCTCGGATGCATCAATGAACCCATCTTCGTTCTTATCGAACAGGGCAAACGCTGCTTTCACTTCCTCCAGGCTCGGTTCCGCCTCCTCGAACAGCCCATCAATCTTCTCTTCCAGCCCCGCCTGTTCCTCCATCGTCATTCTCACTTCTTCCACCGTCATCATCTTCTCCCTCCCTGAATCTTCTGCATTGATGGCCGACTCTGCTGCTTCGGGTTCCTTATTTACAATATTTTTGTCAGCGCAAAGTTGTATCTTCTTTATATTAGAAAATATGCCACTGAAGACTCGAAAGACACAATGGAAACTCGAGGAGATGTCTCGGAGAATAATGAGACAGTTAAGAATGATCAAGACTAACAGAATTTCAACGGGAGAAAAGTGGCTGCAGGCTGGTATGCTATCAAGATTCGTAATCTCCATATCAAGAAGTGAAAAAAGATGGATCGAGAAATGTTATGGTAAAATTGGCAAAATGGCAAAGGCAAAGAATTGAAATATAACTTACTCAGACGCGAAGAGGTTGCATGCATGCATGTGTCCTTTATATTGAAGAGTTGGAGTAAGGGCCAAGTCCGAAGGAAAAGAAGGTGAAAAAGAGCAATGCAAAATTAGCCAAATACAGGGTCGGTCGGTCGGTCGGTTGGTCGGTCTTCCTTCATGGCAACTTCCTTTACCCATTTCGCATGGCAGTTGAATGGGGCTACCCTTTTAAAATGGGGCTACTTCCTTTACCCATTTCAATTCCTGGTAAGTATACTGGATGTTTCCTTGATGTTCCAATTTCATAACACGAATAAAATGGTGAATCTAAGATTTGATAATAATGTGAAATATTCATTTAAATATGCGATCAATATGATGAGTCGTCGTCGGGCCAATTTCCACAAACAGCTTGTGAATTTACATCATTGTATATACTTTGGAGTGGTTGACGGAATTAATATTTAACTACGTATGGTGGTAACGCATCATCGCGTGACGCAAGAGACGAATTAGAAATTGACGCAAAATGATTTAAAAGATTTATTGGGTTTACTCCTCGTCGTGTCGCGATGCATTTTATGACTAGTTTTATTGTTCTCTCTCGATTCTTGAACCATCGTTCGTGGACTTGCTACGAAACTCCACAGGTAAATGCAAGTGAAATTCTCATTGCCTTTTGGGAAATTAGAGGTAAAAAGGAGCCAAAGCGATGGTAAGCATGAACTTTTTTAAAAGCTCATCGTGGGGACACCGAACATGTTTCACAAAAGAGGCATCGACGACTTACTTGCAGCAGGAGCTTTCTGTTTCACCTCCGACTTTGTTGAATTTATGGAAACAAAGAAAAAAAAATATTTTGAAAATAAATTAAAGAAATAAATGATTTCTATTTAGTTTTCATAGAGACTTTTTTTTTCCACTTTTTTTTTAATGGTTTTATTGACACGTTTATCTCAAAAGTCATACAAATATTCTCTCACAAAATTCTCATTAAACAAATACTTCGTAATAATTTCATTCGACTTGCAAAAGTGAGAGATTTTTAAGAACATCAACAAAAGTCATACATTTTTTCCTCTTTTTATTTTAATTTGAATGGTTTCATAAACATGTTAATCTCAAAAGTCATACATGTCTTCTCTCACAAAATTCTCATTAAACAAATACTTCGTAATAATTTCAGACGACTTACAAAAGTGAGAGATTTTTAAGAACATCAACAAAAGTCATACATTTTTTTCCTCTTTTTATTTTAATTTGAATGGTTTCATAAACACGTTAATCTCAAAAGTCATACATATCTTCTCTCACAAATATCCCATTAAACAAATATTTCGTAATAATTCTGACGATTTATGAAAGTGAAAGACTTTTAAAAGTATCTCCAAAAAAATTCTTCAAATAAGATTCTTCAAATGAGATTGAAGAGGGAGAGAGAATGATAATTTTATTTGAAAAATCTCATTTGAAAAGTCTTTTGGAGTCTTCAATTTATTATTATATTATTTTTTATCTTCTCATTCTTGAAAGGAAAGATGTGTTATTATTTTGGTGGAGAAAATTTTATTTTTATTGGAAGAGTTTTTTAAAAGATGAGTAATTTTTTCACACTTTTATTTGTTATATAGGTAAATAAATAAATATTTAAAAAATTAAATTAGAAGAATCGTTTGACAATACCCTAATCATCTATCAAATAAGTCTTTATCAAAGAATAAAAGAGCTAACAAATTTTTATCAGGAGAAAAAATTGTTAAGCCTGTTGAGGTGATAAAGATCAACTACTCAAGTTTTGTTATTTGATAAGAGTAAGTGGGTCTCATTCTCTCTGACCCATTATTTTTTAAAAGAGAAAATATTTACCGTCCACTTTTTTTTAAAAATACACAATTCCTTTATTTTTTGGCTGAAATCCACCTAAAGTTATATTTTTTTTCACTTTTCCACTTCCGTTTGGAATCCGTTAAGAAAACTAACGGAAACTTAAAAAAATGACCATTTTACCCCCAAAACGAAAATTATAATTTCACCCTAAAAATGCAAAAAATAATAAGATTTAATAATGAATATCATTATTGGTACGTTAATGAAGTACAAAAAAATCTTAAATACTAGAGATTATAACTCAATAAATAATAAAACTTTACTTATCTTAAATTCAATTGATGGTTTGTGAGATTGGACTATTTTTAATACTACTGTTATAATTTAGCATCTTAATTACCGACATATTTTTAAAAAAAACTTGCATTTGATGGTTGTGAAATTAATTTCTTTGTTGACCGATGGGGAAAATTATTAGATTTAATCTGATTATTTTTTATAATTTTTAAGGTGAAATTGTAATTTTTGTTTTGGGGGTAAAATGATCATTTTTTTAAATTTCCGTTAGTTTTCTTAACGGATTCCAAACGGAAGTGGAAAAGTAAAAAAAAAAATGTAAATTTAGGTATATTTCGGCCAAAAAATAAAGAAATTATGTATTTTTTAAAAAAGTATAAAAAACGGGTGAATGGTAGATATTTTCTATTTTTAAAATTTTAATTTTAATGGTTCCTAAGGCGGGATTCTACTTAAAGTTTTAATCCAGTATTCTGCCAAATAATAGAGGTGTAAGTAGCTGGTACCTACTCAAGTTTTGTTATTTGATGGGGTATGCCCACTTAACAAGCAGGTTTTGTCTATTTCAAGTCCATACACTCGACTCAATGAGTATAAAGATTTAAAAAATAAAAAATAATATTAATCTAGATTATAATTTGTATTTATTAATATATATATTTGAAACGATCGAATTTAAAAATTATCGTATTCTTTCTTTTTAATGTAAATGGAGGCACATCAAGAAGGATCAAACTTAAGTCTTCTATATCCTTAGAAGTTTTCATCTCACCATTGGCTTGAGGTATTGCCCCCATAATTATTAGACTTCTAATTATAATATATATAATATATCAATATAATTTTTTTTGTTATGGATAATATTAATTTTGATCAGTAGCTAAATAAAATTTTTTTTAGATAATTACAAATTTCATTTGAATTAATCAGAATAAATAAAACAATTGAATTGAAAAATAATAATAATAAAAGAAAAATCTAAAATTCAGTTTAAAGAGTTTATCCGCCATACAAATTGTTCTCAATCTCAACAATCGGCAAACCATTACTATCTTCAGAAATGAGACCAAACGGAGAGCCAAAACGAAGAAAATCAACAGCAACGCGGGCATCTTCTCCTTCTCCGTCGAGAAGAAGAGGCGAAACGACAGTTCGCTCAGCGACTCTTCTCGACAATGAACTGGCGACGGAAGAAGAAATTTCAACTCTCTTTACGGACCTTCGAATATCATCTGCGGATTCAACCGCAAATCCTCGGAGTTTCCCGTACAGCGTGAAGCAGCAGTGCTGGGAAAAGGCGGAGAAGGTGAGAGGACGAGACCCAGATCGTTGGCGGAAAGACGCGCTCGGTAACGTTGTCTTTAGGAAGCTTGTTGGCTGCCCTGGTTGCTTGTGCCATGATTATGACCACATTCTGCCTTACTCCAAGGTCACTTCTTCTTTTTCCTTTTTTCTTTTTTCAGTTTTTATGATGTGGGTATTGTTATATTTGGGGATGAAATGGGTTTGGTTTTGTTTTGTTTATTGTGCAAAATTTTGATCAATTTGCTTGTTTTGTCTGCTTCCATTTTGCAAATAAAGGTGCTACTTTCAGTTAATATTTTTTTTTCCGTAGGTACATGGTTGTGAATGCGTTTATGTTGGTCCCTTAGGATAGATTTAAGTTCACTTAGATGTTAAACTTAATGATTGAGGGGGTTTAGTAAGTTTTGAGTTAAATATGAGTTGAGTGATTGATCTTTGTATGTCCTACAGTTTCAAGTCGAGGAAACTGATGATGTACGAATGTGTGCCAATATGATGCTACGAATTAAGTGTATGTCAATTCTGGAAATGTGCATATGCAACAGTAGGAATTTATTTCCTATTCTGATCATCTTGCTTGCACTGGACGATGAACTGTTATCAGGGGCTTTTCTGCTTTCTAACTCTAGGGATTTTTTTGAAATGCTTGTATTCTTGTTTTTTGGTTGCATCAGATATTCCTTTGGGTATATTCTTTTCACTGTGAAGATTTTAGCTGTGGGATGGAAACAGTGGGGGTCCTGTGATAATAGAGGGGGAGTGCACAAACTATCTTTCTTTATGAAATTAAGCTAGTAGTAGACAGAGGAATGTATTGCATGAGTGCATATGAAGTGATGAAAACAATGTTAGATGATTGAACTGATAGTGCGTGTCACAGTTGTATGTGAAGAGTAATCATGAAATAGATTTGTTAAGCCTTTTTTTAAATTGAATTTACTCTTTAGCCTTAGGATAGATTGTTTCAATTCCAAAAAAAAAACAAAGATTGGAAATGCACTTTTCAGTTAATCAACGAACTTCTGTTTGAAGCCTAAAATTTTGTGTTTTGAGGCCTAGAGAAGATGTAGGGTGTTGCTATTCTTTTGGGAGAGGAATTGTTGCTAGGGAACCCTTCAAAGAAAGATTGTGCTGAACATGTATATTGAACTTTTATCTCCTACTATCTTATTGAGTTCCATATTTATAAACTAAATTGTGCCAATTTCATGTTTTCCTACATTCATTCTCAGTTGTAGTAGTAATAGTTACTCTTTTTACGTATGTGTGTTCCCAGTTCTTTGTTTGATAAATTTGGTTTCTTATTGTTATTTGATTTTTAGCAATATAAACTTAGATGTCAATCCAAGGAAATGATCTGAGGAACTGAATTTTTTGTTTGTCGTTTGTTTTTGGGGCAGATACTGATAGTAGTCTTTTGTAGAGTCACTACACTATTCATTTCTAGAATTTAATTTGGATTGTTTGTTTGATTATAATTTTTTGGTGGATTACAGGAGATGCTTGTCTTCCCTCTGTGAAAATTTTCTCCTTGAATACCAACTACATTGTCTTTTCTATTTTTATCCCCATATATTTTGTGTCTGTATTTGTCTTGTGATAGTAGATATCTTACGCTTCTTTGCTTCGGTCTACTAATGCTGCCATGGACTTCAACTTTTGCATTACTGAATTTCAGGGGGGAAAAAGCACGCTGGAAAACTGTCAGGTTCTACAGGTGTGAGCTCTGTTTCCTCCTGTATTTTCGATATCATTCATTTTTTTTCTCTTGTATGTTAACATCTACCTTTCTGTTCCAATTCCAATTATCTATTAAAAGTTGACTGTCCATCCATAAAAAATTTGCCTTCAGCACATGCAGGGCTCTATAGTTTGTGTTCACTTTGTACTTGCCTAAAATACTCTGAAGTTGCTTCTCTAATTATTCCACCAGGAGAAATGTTTAAATTATCATCTCCTCTCCCCTTTCCACTCATCTAAAATTTGAACTGTCTCAAGATTTATTTTCTGACCGGTGTATCCTCATATGAGCAACTCAGTCTTTCAATTCTTTCCAGGTTTACTGTATTGCTATAGATAAATCAATTTACAGAATTCTTGCTCTGTTATCAAATAATTAACTGATGGACTGTAACTTATTTGTATCAAAGTGAGATTTGAACTTGGGAATTGTTTAAATTTTCTTGACATTGTAGACCTCATGTTAGTGAAAAAAAAAAGATGGTTAATTGACTTTTGTCTCATTTCTGACAGGCAACAGTAAATAGATCAAAGGGAAATAGGACTGAACTATCCAGATCTGATCTGATTCAAAAGAGTTCCTATTGTCGGGTTTCAGGTACTTCAAGCCTTAAAATATACAGCATGGAGTCCTTAAAGAAAATCTAACACTCTAAAAAGTGTCTAACTCGCTCAATTGTTTTTCCTAAATTCAGGTCGTGACATGGACCTTCTCGAACTGTCAGCCTATGGCAACGTCCGTCGTGGACAAGATTCTGGAGGATGTAGAATTCAATGACTATTACCAATTTTACATGTAGCTACTCTTAAAATTTATTTTAAGATGGTCAGTTGATTGTTGTTATCCACCTCACTGGTTAACAACTCCTGTATTCTTCACCCAATGTAATTTTGTTGCTCAAAGCAGTGCTTTACGGAATATATTTCGTGGGTGCTTTCTTGTGGGGTAAGGAAGTGCTTTTGCCGTTATATTGAGTGGTCCTTTCTTGTTGAGGAAGGAAGTGCTTTTGCCGTTATATTTGGTGGTCCTTTCTTGTAGATGAAGGAAGTGCTTTAGCGATTAAATTTATTGGGTACTTTCTTGCGGAGGAAGGAAGTGCTTTACCGATTAAATTTATTGGGTACTTTCTTGCGGAGGAAGGAAGTGCTTCTAATGAGAATTTGTTGTTAAGTGGGAAACTACCCCTCTAATTCATTTTTACTTTTACTAGATGAAGTTTTCCAGACACAAATATAACACTTAGTATCAAATTAAGAATCCTTGCCAATTGTTTTCCTAAGTTGAATCGGTTTACCTAGTTGATTTTTGTTTCTAACAAACCATTACTTACAACTATTTGAGGTGCCTGTTATTGGTTTCATTTTCATTTTTTTTCCCTTGTTTCTTTCTTCGCCCGCGTCTTCAGGCTTTTCTTCAGTTGTTTGCTTCAGTGGTTTTATTTGGTTGCCGTCACCAATAAGAGCAAAAGATAATGGAGGGCATCAGAAGACGTTCAAGACAAGTATATTTAGATAAAAGGAAACCAAAGAAACTGGAGGAAATAAAAGATTATATAGAAGATGAGCAATTTTTACTTGAAGGTAATAAGGTTACTGAAGCTGAAACTCGGGCATTTAGGTAAAAGAAGAGGATCTATGAACCTTTTAACAAGCCTCCAATAGAAATTGATAACTTGATTTGAGTACAGGATGCCTGAGGCATATGATGAGAAAGGTTGCGTGAGTCAGAAGAAAAGATTTGCAGTAAACATGCAGCCGTCTAGCAATCAAACTTGTGATGAGAGAATGAGCCAAGTGACATGGGAGGAGAGTCGCCTGAGAAATGCAACGTGGGAGTATGGTTCTAAAAATAAAAGGCAAAGATCACATGATTACAAGTTTGTGTTTGAGGATCCCCATCAGCAGCTTGACTTCATCAAGACATCTGTTATCAGCGGGGACAAGGTTGATGATTCTCCCAGAAAGTTACCTGGTGGGCATAGGGACAAACCAGTTTTGAAGATGCTACAAAAGGAGAGGAAAACTTTGCCAATCTATCATTATCGGGAGCAAGTGCTTTGAGCTGTTCAGGAGAATCAGGTCGTTGTTATAGTTGGAGAGACAGGTTCAGGGAAGACTACACAGATACCCCAGTATCTTCATGAGGCTGGTTACACCAAGCACGGGAAGGTTGGTTGCACACAGCCGAGACGAGTTGCTGCAATAAGTGTTGCTGCTAGGGTTTCTAGAGAAATGGTTGTCAAACTTGGGCATGAGGTTGGTTACTCCATCCATTTTGGGGATTGCACATCAGAAAAGACAGTTCTTGAGTATATGACTGATGG
Source organism: Citrus trifoliata (assembly GCA_018350135.1). Taxonomy (NCBI): domain Eukaryota; kingdom Viridiplantae; phylum Streptophyta; class Magnoliopsida; order Sapindales; family Rutaceae; genus Citrus; species Citrus trifoliata. Next base: position 12,573 of record VKKW01000544.1, on the reverse strand, counting down.
AATGGTGTTGCTTGAGATGCTATCTGATCCGAAGCTTGAAAGTTATAGTGTGCTGATGGTGGATGAGGCACATGAAAGAACTTTGTCAACAGATATTTTACTAGGAATATTTAAGGATTTGGTTAGGTTAAGGTCTGATCTTAAGTTGCTTATCTCAAGTGCAACTCTTTATGCAGAGAAGTTCAGTGCTTATTTTAATTTTGCTCCCATTCTCAGAGTTCCTGGAAGGAGGTATCCTGTTGAAATTCATTACACAAAAGCTCCGGACTCAAATTATATAGATGCAGCAATTGTAACCACACTGGAAATCCATACAACACAAGCATCCGGGGACATTTTGGTTTTTCTCACAGGCCAGGAGGAGATTGAAACTGTTGAGGAAATATTGAAAGAAAGAATCAGGAAACTGGGGACAAAAATAGGCGAGTTGATTGTCTGTCCTGTATATGCAAACCTGCCAACTGAGCTTCAGGCTAAGATATTTGTGCCAACTCCTGACGGGGCTCGAAAAGTTGTTCTTGCCACTAATATTGCTGAAACTTCATTGACAATAGACGGGATTAAGTATGTTGTAGATTCAGGGTATTCCAAGATGAAATGGTACAATCCAAAGACTGGAATGGAGTCTTTGCTTGTCTATCCTATCTCGAAAGCTTCAGCCATGCAGCGTGCTGGAAGGTCTGGATGAACAGGTCCAGGAAAATGTTTTCGGTTGTACACTATCAACAGTTATCAAGAGGACATGGAGGACAATACAGTACCAGAAATTCAACGAACTAATCTCACAAATGTTATTCTAATTCTGAAAAACCTTGGAATTGATGACCTGTTGAATTTTGATTTTCTAGACTCCCCACCACAGGAATTATTACGCAAAGCTCTTGAACTGCTGTATGCTCTCGGTGCATTAAACCAAGTTGGTGAGTTAACTAAGGTTGGTAGGCAGATGGCAGAGTTCCCACTAGATCCTATGCTGTGCAAAATGATAGTTGCTTCTGATAAGTTCAAGTGTTCAAATGAAATCATAACAATTGCTGCTTTGCTTTCAGTTGGAAATTCAGTCTTCTACTGCCAAAGAACAAAAATTTCTGGCAGACAATGCAAGAATGAACTTCTACCAGGGAGATGCGGGGGACCATATTGCTCTGCTCAATGTCTACAATTCCTGGAAGGAAAATGATTACTCGAAGCAATGGTGTTCTGATAATTTTATTCAATTCAGGAGTATGAAACATGCCAGAGACATTTGAGATCAGCTGACATGCCTAGTTGAGAGGGTTGGTATTGAATTAACATCCAGTCTCTGCAATTTGGAAGCAATGAAGAAGGCCATAATATCTGTTTTTTTCCTTCACACAGCCAGGCTGCAGAAAAATGGATCATACTGGACAGTAAAACATCCACAGAAAGTTCATGTACATCCGAGTTCAGGGTTAGCACCGGTTCCTAAAAGATGGGTAATTTACCATGAATTAGTTCTAACAACTAAGGAGTACATGAGACAGGTAACCGAACTAAAGCCAGAGTGGCTGTTCAAAATAGCCCCCCACTATTACATGCTGAAAGATGTTGAAGATCTGCGCAAGAAAACACCACGAGTTGCAGGACGTCCATGGTTGAAGACTTGAAGTGGCAATAAGTTGTAGATATCTGGAAAAGAAAATGAGATTGTTGATGGTGGTTGGAAGTAAAAGCTGGGTGGATACTGGAAATTTGATTTGACAGACAAAAGATCAGAATTCTTATAAAGGTAATTTGCCACACCTACTTTTATTGATAATAGGTTGATTAGAAGGATAATGTGAACTTTTATGTAATGCTGAGCTACTGTCTTAGCAAAATCTCTACTCTAATGAAATTTTTTTGATCAATTGATTGCAGTAAAAGTGCCTCATATTTATACTACCTTCAAAGTTTCAGTTGCTGGTAGTACCAGAAGAAAAGATCTTGATAGTTCGTTGCTGCAGCATCTACCGTTCCTTGAGTATTACCAAACCTGATTGTGTGAACATTCTGGATTTGTTTGTCCACCAACCTACATTTGCTTGTTTGCCTCAGCTTGCTCTTCATGTTTGGGTATGAAATACCATCTTGTTTCCTCACTTCGGTTTGCCTTTTCTTATTCGAACATCACAGATTAGTTTCTTTGTCGTTGCATAATTTTGGATAAATTGTCAAACTTTTGTGTAATTTTTTTTTTTGGTCCAAAATGAAAACCTGTAAGAATTCTTTCCAAAATGAAAACCTGTAAGAATTCTTCTCAATTGTTTCACAAGCAGAATAAATTACTCAATAATATTTTGCCTCTGCTAAAGAATACGACCTCTCTAACACTTGCTTCTTTGAACTCCATACAATCATATTTGAATTAAAGACAAATAGAAAACAATCAGACATAGCCTGAGGTACTGCTTCAAATCATCGAGCGATCATGTTCTTATTATCAATATCCAACCGGCTTGCAAATACTTTTAATACCTAATGTGGAAAACACCCCAAAATCCTCTTTGTTGCTGTAACACGTCTTTTACTTGGATCAGAAGAGATTATTTGAATACATGCATAAGGATATTTTAAATTTTGATATGGCTTATAATTCCCAAAAAGAACTAGTGAACAATGCACTTCTTCATTCATGGAGATGTTTTATTGTTGCTGTTTTTCTGTTGTCAGGAGAATCAACAAAATTGACAGAGTTTACACTGCTGAAACGAGCTTTTTATTATGGATTTCTTGCTCTTTCTCGTATCCCCTTGCTCAAGTAACCTATCCCTTCATGCTCAGTCAAGCTATAGTGTGAGGGTAAGGGGGTTTTCCTGTATTTCAAGCATTCAATGTTCTAACTTGAGTTTACGTATTATGTTCCAACAGTTCAAATAAAGTTTGTAAATTTTGCGCCCGAAGTTGACATTAATACATATTTCTGTCTATTACTTCTTCAGGACCCTCAAAATTGAACAAGGGATTAGAAGAAATCATTGTATCTTATAGAAAAAGTATCCATGCTCCGTATCTTGTAATGCAGGTGTAAGCGGGATAATCACACTCCAGTATAAGAAGCTGACTAAGCAAGCCAATACCACTTCTTTTTCTCTAAAGCTTGATGTGCTCATTCAGTCCCCACCATATCAGAGTTAAAAGAAGAAAAAGCTGGACCTTTAATTAGTCTTTTTCCTTCTTTTTGCTAAAAAGAAAAGCTTCATGTCCACACTTTCTTGATTCTTCTTTTAGATGCTTTTATTCTCAAGAACATGTATAGGGTATGTTTGGCGGGCGGGTCTACAAAGGTCTGTCTTGTAATATAAATTCAGACCCGCGTTTGGCTGCAAAAAACAAATACCTGGCTTGAAAAGATTGTGCGGCCATTGAGGCGTAAAAAAGACCCACCTCCCCCTGCGTGTCTAAATTGCACAACTCTTTTTTTATTTTAACTATTATTTATATTAGTTATTAAATTCAATACAAATCAAATATAATATTTCTTTAACATATTAATTTATGTTTAATTGATGAATAAGAAAAGATGTTGAAATCTACTGCAGATAATTATATTTTTATTAATAAATCTAAATAATAAATAAACTTAATATTAAAATATTTATTAAATTCATATAATATTTATTTAAAAATAAAAAAATAATAGCTATTTAATATTATTAAATAATAAAAATATATAATACATTCCATACTCTACCAAACATGATACTATATTATTTAATACATTCTAATACAATATATTTTATTACAATCCAATACAGTGCGGCACACCAAACGCACCCATATACTCTTATCTTCCTTTTTTTCAGGCACTTCATTCAAATGTTACAAAGGAAACTTGGGTGAATAGTTTTGATTTTGGTCATGGAACCCATGCTTGTTGGACATTGCCATACACCTATTGAGCCCAGATGAAGCTTATCGAAGATATGAGTTTCTTAGATGAAAATATTTTAAATATCAATTTGGAAGGTTCCTTTTTTAATTTATTTCTCCTTTCCTGACGCTTTTGCTTGACCAATGGGCCAAATTGAACAACAAATGAAAGGGTTGCGAGTGATATGATTTTGAAGTTGAATGCTGCATCAGAAAGGTAATTTTAGAACCAACAATAGAAGTAGTTGGTTGATAAGCCATATTAATCAACATGAGAAACTGCTTTTAGAAAAAAATGTGCTTTTTAATCTCCACTTGATGTCTATTTTCCATTGGAGCAGGACCTGTCTATGGTACAGGTTCTGTAACAAACATCTCCCGTCATCCCACCATCCGATCTTCTATTGTTTAGTTTCTCACTCCACATCTAACCACATCCAACGGCTGATACTGCAGTCTGTAGCTTACAGATTCTGTAAGCTAGTCAAGTCCATTGGAGCAAAAAAGCACTAGACTAAGGGATAAGTGATAGTGGGAGGTTGACTCTCAGCTCAAATGGCTTTAGTGTTACTTTTCTCAACAAAGTCAACGTTGATGAATGAAAAAGTGGACATAATTTCTTACAAGAAGTGCTTATAACATTAATTTATCATATGGAGATACTGGAATTACAAGAATCAAATAACTGACCAAACTCACAAAAGTTAATTAATAAAAGGAAAATGTGTCTTCTCCAACCGTAAAAGCCATGGGCATCTTTACCCACTGAAAGCTGGACTAACTACAGATGAAATATCATGTGCTTGGATATAGCCAAACACAAGAATACGGGTGTTCGGTTAACTTGCACAATTGTGCATTGTTAAGAAATTGAGTTTCTTTCTAAAATCATGCCAAACAATTTGTCAAACAATAAATCAATAGATTAATTAAATTGAGAATAATATTAATTACAAAACACAAGATTTACGTGAAAAACTTTAAATTCGAAGAAAAATCACGGCCATTATCAAAAAAATAACCCAAAAAAATATTCACTATATGAAAAATTATTACAACCACACTTTCATAAATAATTTCTCTCACCCAATCACATATACACCCAAAACTCTCAATTTAAGAGTAATTATTTTTAACTCTCAAACTCTCTCTAAATACAAGAGGAAATGAATTCTTTGAGATGATAAAACTTATGAAATGCTCTCCTATTTATCACCAAACAGATATAACTGTTCAAACCGTGTTACTGTACACCACATGCTCAAATCATTTTTTAACAATTATCCCACTTGGAGATTAGATTGAAAACCAATCAATCTCCATATCATCTTGATTGTCTTCACTTTAGTCATAATTCTCAATATAGATAATTATCATACTCTACCATAAAAAGTATACCACTTAAAATTAATTATCAATTCTAAGAATTTTACATCAGCACATGTCAAAATATCCTATTGAAATTATAGTGCAACTTCCATCTTGGCTTATCTGGAAGTTCGTTAGCCATCAACATAAATTCCACCACACACCCTGCATCAATACCAACCATGCCTTGTGTGCAAATCTTGTGACACATACCCTTTCATAGTACTAGCAGTATACCATGAGGATGTCATCATCATCCATGTTACAAGGGACCATTGTCTCCCACGATAATGAGAGACTTACCACTAGCAATGCTATCAGTATCTAATTTGGATCCACTTGCCGATCTTGCTCCATTTATCCTAAGACAATTTCTTTTTAGGTGCTCCGATTGTCCACACCCTCAACAGACTCCCTTTTTTTTAGAATTATTTTTCTTCTAATTCCCTACAACTGCCAAAGCCGAGACATCTGTAGTTTCAGTACTTGCACCACTTAGTCTTCTTTCTTCTAAGAGTAAAGTACTAGCAATTTCTTTAAGATCTATTGTCTCATTCCCGTACATCAAAGTAGGTAACATGTGTTTGTAGGGAGTTGGAAGTGACCACAACAACCTAAGCACCTTATCCTCATCTTTAATTTTAACTCCAATAGCTTCTAGTTCTGACACAATACCATTGAAAACATTGAGATGATCATAAATTTTTGTACCTTCAGCCATTCGCAGCATGTGAAATCACTTCTTCAAGTACAATCGATTTGAAATGCTCTTTATCTGATATAACTTTTCTAGCCTCTCCCAAAGATCTTTCGTTGTAAGAATATTTCCTACATTTGCAAGAACATTATTTGCTAGATACAGTTGTATGGCACCTGTAGTTCTATCATCCAACTCTTCCCAATCTTCATCGTTTATACTAGCTTTTCTAGAACCAATACTGGAAGTAGAGGATGACTTCCCCTTCAATGCCTTGTGTAACCCATATTGAATCAACACATCCTTAACTTAAATTTACCACAAGCCAAAGTTATTTTTTCCATCAAATTTTTTTTATTTCAAATTTCACCGGACTTGAAAATTTCGATCCTAACATATTGTTTTGTAGATCAGCTTTTACTATTCACCACAAACTATTTGGATTGGCTCCTAATGCTTCACATGAACAATTCTGTATACATGAACAATATCGTATACGTGAACAATATCGTATACGTGAATAGTATCGTATACGTGAACAGTGCCCCCCAACACCAAAACTTCAATAAATGGCTCTGATACCACTGTTAGAAATTTGAGTTTTCTCCCAAGATCACTCAAAGTAATTTGTCAAGTAACTAATCAATAAAAAAATTAAATTAAGAATAATAGCAATTCCATAAAACAAGATTTACGTGGAAAACTATAAATCTAGAGAAAAATCACGACCATTGTTAAAAAAACAATTAGAGAAAAATATTCATTATGTGAAAAATTATTACAACCACACTCTCATAAATAATTTCTCTCACCTAATCTCCAAATACACCTAAAACTCTCATTTTAAGAGTAATTATTTTTAACTCTCAAATTCTCTCTAAATACAAGAGAAAATGAATTTTTTGGGATAATAAACTTATAAAATGCTCTCCTATTTATAATCAAACGGATAATATTGTTCAAACCGCGTTGTCAAATTATGTTACTATTCATCACGTGGTCAAACCCTATTTTTAAGAAACATTGGTTTGTTATTATCCCACCACTTAAAATATCCCATACATGTTCCACTTGTGGAGAGCCTTTCACCGCATTGAATCTTGCTCAATCTTTGTTTTCCTGAACCAATTTGTGGCAGTTTTGTTAGGTTAATGAGGCTGTCTGTGCAGTAAAAGAGAGAGAAGATGAAAGTTCATATGGAATTACATGTGTTTCAAGCTTTCTCGTCCTAAATGAGAAAAGGGCTAGTCCCCAAAATGTCAATTCTTCTCCTCGTTTAGACAAACATATCTATTACTCTCCCATTTCATTTTATAAATAGGAAAATTGCCAGTGTTCATCGCTTTGAACAGGATCACACATATGGATACAGGTTACAATCAATCTGCTTTTTCCAAATAATGGAATTAGTAGAAGGCAATTCTGCTATTAATATTGTAGGCGCCCACGAGTCTGAAATTGGGCTCATGGATCAAAAGAAGTGGACAAGTGCTTCCCACTAAAAATAAAAAGAGCAAAAAAAGGGAAATAAAAAGCAGAAACAAGAGTGAACGCCAAAAAGGATTCATGTCAGTATCTTCAAATATGGGTCCCAAAAACAACTCAACTTGTGCATAAAATGTGGACTGTATTTGCTGCTGGAAACAAAATATCTAACCAGCTTTTTGCGACTGATGGACCAGGGACACACATTTGCCAGATTTGAGGTACCAGCTAAATGCTGTATAAATAAACTTTGGTGGATACGTACTGCTTTCATCACCCATGCTCCATAATTTATCTTATCCGTAGAAAATCCAATCCCGTGTTTATGCCACCACTGAAGAGAAGTTGATCACTTTCTTAAAAGCACTTTTCTATCATCAACTAGTCTAAGCCATGTACTCCTTTTTTCAACAATGTTATTCTAAGTACATTATAATCGCATATTCTAACTTCTCTATGTCGATAAAAGATTAAATAATGAACAGACAAGGGATGAGGCCAATGGGAAGATATTGAAAACTTCAGTAGTGTATGATGTGTTTTCCTTTTTCTTTTTTTTTTCCTTCTTACTTCCTGCAAGTTGTGCAGATTCCTGGTGCTAGAAAATGAAAGATACTTGCCCTTGTATGAATTAAATTTAAGTTTATTTATCCAACTCATTAGGGAAAAAAATAAAAAGAAATTGATTTTCAATGGAATTGATTCAATCTTAGCCCCCCAGGAAGGCGGCCCGCTACAGCATAGTTTACGCATTTGCATAGTTTCAAGTTAAATTTTTCTGCACTGGCAATTTGGCATCATCCACTTATTCAATTTGCATGTTGAATCATATTATGATAAGAATATTTAAATCCTTCAGCTCCTGCTTGGTCTAGTTGTATTCTTGAATAATATGATTTTTCCTCTCTTTTTGCAGCTTTAGTATGAAAGTTTTAGCTCAGTAAATGAGGATATGATGCACTGAAAGATCTTTCTCCATAAATCTCTCTCACTGTATTTCACATGTAGTAGAAAGATATGTACATAAGCACAATCTCAGCAAACCAAGCATATGAAAATGCAACTGTGCATAATGTTACAAGAAGAGAATTAGTTCCCTCTCGAGATTCCCTCTATCCTATTGGAAAACTAGAAAGTTATCCCTCTCTGCTCGTCCCTCCATCTCTATCAATTACCTCCTTATTTGTGTATGTATGAAGCCAGTGAATCAAACATGATTACAAAAGGATGACAGATTAAATCATCTTGCTCTTCTGGCCTCAAAGAACTGGTTACATAAAAATCCATATCTTCAAGTGCTTTCATGGAAGTTGAGTGATCTAGACAAAGCAGCAGGATTTGCCTGCAATACAGGATGTTCAGCCATGTGACTCTTTTCATCACTCTTCGATTGCAGCCCCTAAACAGCCTTCCCCCAGCAAGGGATTCATTTTTAATCCCAAGTGTTGCCCATATTGAACTTTTTGCAAGCTTCATTTGGATCAATCAATTCTCAAGTTTTTGGAACCAAGACACATCTATTCTTTCTTTTGACCAGCTCCTCCTTGTCCCATGTTTTCTGATTTAATCATGTCTGCATCCTCGAATGCTTCCCCAATGTTGGAGAATTAGGCCCAGAGCATGGAGACTTCTGGTTGGGTGAAGATGGGGAGATATCCAAGGCAATGTTCCAAGTGCTTGGGAATCCCACAATTCCAAAATGCGGCAGGATAGAATGACATGGGAAATCCTGAAGGACAGAAGGCTGGTGAGGTACTGAAGCTTCCACGGATAAGGCCAAGGAACACCAGGAAGACATGGAATCGGTGAAGGGAAGCCATTAATGCTCCGCATTAATGGTTCCTGCATACAGTTCTACCAACTTCTTCATAGGATTTGAGACTGTGATAGAAGACCCACTTGAGCAGTCATCACCATTTTCCCACCTCTGCAGGGAACTGAAAATTTCTTTGTCTTGAAAACCATGAAAACCATTTTGGGTACCATTCAAAACCTTTTTCTCTGCAAGAATTCAATACAGAAGCCATGGAGTCACAGATAGGAGTATCTAGGGCCAAAGCTGAGGACTCTGCCATTGCTTTTCACACTGGGGTGGCTTATCCATTTGGAGCATCAATCTAGCTGCTTGAAGAGCCTCAGAGATGGTGATGTGACGATATTGTGAGGCACAGTTCTTGTTCTTGCGACGGCCAGCACCCACCGGCACATTTCTCATGGTACCCCCAGCAGTCCAATATCTTTGACAAGCTTTGCAAAAATGGCGGGGTTGGTTAATATTGTAATTGTTGTAATAGCAGAATTTGGTGTCCATGCTATTGCAACGAGGGCAGGGAAGGATTTTATCTGGCTTCTTGAGGGTCTTCTCTTGTGAGTTCGAATTTGAAGCATCATTCTGGGATTTCTCAGACTTAGCAGCCTTTGATTTTGCAGTTTCATCATCTATCGAAGGTGTTTTGGGGTTTACATTAGCCTCTGGCGATTCAGGAATTTTCGACTCATCTATATTTGGAGGTGTAGTATCATCTTGTTGTGTAGTCTCAGCAGCCTTTACTGCTGAAGAATCCTGAAATTCAACATGGTTGCTTTTTAAGTTAGACATAAAATTGTCAAAATTACTGTTGTATTAGAGCTATGAATCTAACTAACTAAATTCACATCTTAGTACATACGTTCATAATTGATATGACATAAAATTAATGGAACACGTCCAAAGAAAAAGATACTAGAAAAGGAACAATTTTTTTTTAAATCCTTTTCAACTTGATGATTTCTCTGCAAAATCCTTGTTTTTTTCTTTTTAATATGCAATTCATTGACACATTCAATGCTATGCTAGCATGCGCTTAAGTTTCACTAACCGATTGAAGTGTCTAGAAACTTAGATGAAGTTCTCTGGTCGATTTCTTTCAACTTTTTCTAAATAAACTTTATTGTGTGAATAGACAACTTAGGATACAATCAAGGTTATATAGTTTTTATTTTTTTTCAATTGCTACCAATCAACAGATCAAATACATAAATTTGTAGTGTCTCAAGGATATAGTTTTTTTTTTTTTTTTGAAAAGAAGTTTCTGGAATATTAGATAATTAGTTGCTAAGCTACTAAGGAATTTTTATACAGACTATGATAAAAATTGTTTAATAAATGTAAAGGCAGAATTAACAAATGTGAAGCCTCAGTTTCAGGACTAGAGACTTTCAGAGGAAAAGATAAAAGACTGAAAGCAAAACCAGGTCACCAAGAATAAACAATTAAATATTTTTTAAAGTAATAAAATAATTACCACATTGGAAAAATTGAATTTTGAAGCGTGGAAGATCTTGATTGGCTAACAAAGCACAAAACTGAAAAATGCTTTGACAAAGGAATCGATAAATGAGAAAGAATCAACAGACATTTGGCAAAAAGCTGACTTTTGAAAAAAAAAAAAAAAAAGTCTTTCATGGCTGCTGAACTAAACAACAGTATGAATATGATCCACACAAACTGTTCACTTTCACTTGTAAGCTAAATAGCCAAAAGTTTCAACACTTGAAAGAAAAAAGATTAAGTTGTTGGATGAAAATTAAAAAATTGAATCTTTATACCACCCAAAAACAAAATTTTTGAATTTAAAAAAAAAATTAAATTGCAGTAGACGTAAAAGATATCTAAACCAAGCAGTAAAATATTTGTAAAGATACCATCGGAGAGAAAACGATTTATTTGATGGATTACGGAAAAAGAAGAAAGAAGTAACACTGTAAATTTTGAAAATATTTCATTATACTGAACTCGGTGGAGATTTTTCTTTACTAAGTTCATTAAGATACATAGATTTCTTTTCTTTTCTTTTCTTTTTTTTTTCCAACTTGAAATAAAAACTCACAAAAAAAAAAGAAATTCAGTTTAACACAGAAAATCAAAAATTTAAAATTTAAAGGAAAAAAAGTAAAACAGGAAACTGTCAATGTTTAGCATGCCATGCCTATGAAAAAATTAAAAAAGTAAAACCGACCCAATAATTCTTTTAGCATTTTAACAAATGGGTAGTCTTCAAATTCGAATATAAAGAACTCGGTATAAAGTTTCTGTAATTGTATTAAAACCATACCTCCTCTGTTTTTCTTCCTCAGCTTCTATGCTACACTTTTCCTTGGCCGCCGGAGACGGCAACTCCTCGGAGAAGATGACCGGAACCTCTCCATCGGAAGGGAAGGCGATTTTCTTTCCGAAGAGTCTGATGGCGGGATCTTTACTTTCTTGCCGCATTTTCTCGGAGACCAAACAGTAGGAAAAAAGGCGCGAGAAAATTCACAGGGGTTTTAGTATTGCTGGTATTTTTAATTTTTTGGGTCTTTGTTGGCATGGAATTGGAAACGTAGTATGTCGTTTGTGATTTTGATCCGTTTAAACGAGGAGGTGGATGCCACGTCAGGTCATCAGTTTAATTCTCAGCCACAAGTTTATGTGGCCTTGAGATTTTCTTCTCTCTCCCCTTCTCCGAATTTTTTATTCTTTCATTTTCTTTATACGGTAGCACGGAAAGTTGGTGCACCCCCGAGAGTTGGCCCAAGACTCTGCTTTATTTATACGTGGCTTGATACTATTGCCGATAGAATGGATAGAATTGTCATAAATGATGGCACATTTTTCGTCTATTTTAAACGGTTTCGAAAATCTTGGGCTGAACCAATAATGAACTAAATAAATCGAAGGAATTTATGATTTGCGATAACTGGCCGGCTTTAGCAGCTTTTAGCAATTAGCGTGAACATTATGCCCTCTAAGCCGACTGCAAAAAGACTTTGACCTTTTTTTTTTTTTTTTTTGCATTTAGTATAATTTTTTTTTACTTTTTGTTCTTTCATCATATTGAATGAGGAAACAACTATTGCCATTTTTCTCCTCCACAAGTCTATGTTGTCATTGATGTCAATTTAAAGGGGTGTAAGAAGACTCGTTTTAATTTAATGATTATAATCATATCTTATAATTGTGAGGTTATGAGTTTTAACTCCCACAATATATTATGAGATTTAATTTTTTTTTTTCAATTTGAGCGAATGTAGTTTTTTTTTCGAAATATGAGTGAAGTAGACGTCCTTAATATTAAAAGGGTAAAAATCTGGGCGAATTTCATAAGAATTTATGTAAACTAATCTCAATA
>VKKW01000543.1:0-54419 GCA_018350135.1 Citrus trifoliata | reverse complement strand
ACGAGCGGCCTCCGTGGCCAAAATAGGCTGCGGGCACGGCCACCAAGTTGGCCCAAACTTGGGGTGACCTATAGCTTGGTGGGGGGTGGGGCGAAGTTGGTCCGCCGGACTCGGAATGGTGCCAAATTTTGCGAGCGGCGTCCTTTTTCCCGCGGGATGCCCCGGGCACGGCCGTGGCCAAAAACGAGCGCCCGAAGGCCCCTGTCCCTAAACCACCCAGCGGGAAAGTGCGAAAACGGGGGGTGGGCTATAGCCTTGGTGGGGGGGTGGGGCGAAGTTGGTCCGCCGGACTCAGAATGGGGCCAAACTTTGCGAGCGGCCTCCGTGTGCCCGCGGGATGCCCCGGGCACAGTCGCAGCCAAAAACGAGCGCCCGAAGGCCCCCGTCCCAAAACCGCCCAGGGGAAAAGGGCCCAATCGGGGGGTGTGCTATAGCTTTGGTGGGGGGGGTAGGGCGAAGTTGGTCCGCCGGACTCAGAATGGGGCCAAAGTTTGCGAGCGGCCTCCTTTTTCCTGCGGGATGCCCCGGGCACAGCCGCGCCCAAAAAAGACCACCCGAAGGCCCCCGTCCCAAAACCCCCTGCGGAAAATGGCCCAAACGTGGGGTGTGCTATAGCCTTGGTGGGGGGGTGGGGCGATGTTGGTCCGCCGGTCTCGGAATGGGGCCAAACTTTGAGAGCGGCCTCCGTGTGCCCGCGGGATGCCCCGGGCACAGCCGCGACCAAAAACGACCGCCCGAAGGCCCCCGTCCCAAAACCGCCCTGCGGAAAAGGGTCAAAACGGGGGGTGGGCTATAGCCTTGGTGGGGGGTGGGGCGAAGCTGGTCCGCCGGACTCAGAATGGGGCCAAAGTTTGCGAGCGGCCTCCTTTTTCCTGCGGGATGCCCCGGGCACAGCCGCGCCCAAAAACGACCGCCCGAAGGCCCCCGTCCCAAAACCCACTGCGGAAAATGGCCCAAACGTGGGGTGTGCTATAGCCTTGGTGGGGGGGTGGGGCGATGTTGGTCCGCCGGACTCGGAGTGGGGCCAAACTTTGCGAGCGGCCTCCGTGTGCCCGCGGGATGCCCCGGACACAGCCGCACCCAAAAACGACCGCCCGAAGGCCCCCGTCCCAAAACCCCCTGCGGAAAATGGCCCAAACGAGGGGTGTGCTATAGCCTTGGTGGGGGGTGGGGCGATGTTGGTCCGCTGGACTCGGAATGGGGCCAAACTTTGCGAGCGGCCTCCGTGTGCCTGCGGGATGCCCCGGGCACAGCCGCGCCCAAAAACGACCGCCCGAAGGCCCCCGTCCCAAAACCGCCCCGCGGAAAAGGGCCAAAACGGGGGTGGGCTATAGCCTTGGTAGGGGGGTGGGGCGAAGTTGGTCCGCCGGACTCGGAATGGGGCCAAACTTTGCGAGCGGCCTCCGTGTGCCCGCGGGATACCCCGGGCACAGGCGCTCCCATAAACGACCGCCCGAAGGCCCCCGTCCCAAAACCGCCCAGCGGAAAATGGGCAAAACGGGGGTGGGCTATAGCCTTGTTGGGGGGGTGGGGCGAAGATGGTCCGCCGGACTCGGAATGAAGCCAAACTTTGCGAGCGTCATCCGAGTGCCCGCGGGATGCCCCGGGCACAGCCGCGCCCAAAAACAACCGCCGGAAGGCCCGCGTCCCAAAACCCCCTGCGGAAAATAGCCCAAACGTGGGGTGTGCTATAGCCTTGGTGGGGGGGTGGGGCGATGTTGGTCCGCCGGACTCGGAATGGGGCCAAACTTTGCGAGCGGCGTCCGTGTGCCCGCGGGATGCCCCGGACACAGCCGTGCCCAAAAACGACCGCCCGAAGGCCCCCGTCCCAAAACCCCCTGCGGAAAATGGCCCAAACGAGGGGTGTGCTATAGCCTTGTTGGGGGGGGGTGGGGCGATGTTGGTCCGCCGGACTCGGAATGGGGCCAAACTTTGCGAGCGGCCTCTGTGTGCCTGCGGGATGCCCCGGGCACAGCCGCGCCCAAAAACGACCGCCCGAAGGCCCCCGTCCCAAAACCGCCCCGCGGAAAAGGGCCAAAACAGGGGTGGGCTATAGCCTTGGTGGGGGGTGGGGCGAAGCTGGTCCGCCGGACTCGGAATGGGGCCAAACTTTGCGAGCGGCCTCCGTGTGCCCGCGGGATGGCCGGGGCATAGCCGCGCCCAAAAACGACCGCCCAAAGGCCCCCGTCCAGAAACCCCCTGCGGAAAATGGCCCAAACGTGGGGTGTGCTATAGCCTTGGTGGGGGGGTGGGGCGATGTTGGTCCGCCGGACTCGGAGTGGGGCCAAACTTTGCGAGTGGTCTCCGTGTGCCCGCGGGATGCCCTGGGCACAGCCGCGCCCAAAAACGACCGCCCGAAGGCCCCCGTCCCAAACCCCGTGCGGAAAATGGCCCAAACGTGGGGTGTGCTATAGCCTTGGTGGGGTGGTGGGGCGAAGTTGGTCCGCCGGACTCGGAATGGGGCCAAACTTTGCGAGCGGCCTCCGTGTGCCCGCGGGATGCCCCGGGCACAGCCGCGCCCAAAAACGACTGCCCGAAGGCCCCCGTCCCAAAACTGCCCAGCGGAAAAGGGCCAAAACAGGTGCTGGGCTATAGCCTTGGTGGGGAGGTGGGGCGAAGTTGGTCCACCGGACACGGAATGGGGCCAAACCTTGCGAGCGGCCTCCGTGTTCCCGCGGGATGCCCCGTGCACAGACGCGCCCAAAAACGACCGCCCGAAGGCCCCCGTCCCAAAATCGCCGAGCGGAAAGGGCCAAAACGGGGGGTGGGCTATAGCCTTGGTGGGGGGGTGGGCGAAGTTGGTCCGCCGGACTCGGAATGGGGCCAAACTTTTCGAGCGGCCTCCGTGTGCCCGCGGATTCCCAGGGCACAGCCGCGCCCAAAACGACCGCCCGAAGGCCCCCGTCCCAAAACCGCCCCGCGGAAAAGGGCCAAAACAGGGGTGGGCTATAGCCTTGGTGGGGGGGTGGGGCGAAGCTGGTCCGCCGGACTCGGAATGGGGCCAAACTTTGCGAGCGGCCTCCGTGTGCCCGCGGGATGGCCGGGGCATAGCCGCGCCCAAAAACGACCGCCCAAAGGCCCCCGTCCCGAAACCCCCTGCGGAAAATGGCCCAAACGTGGGGTGGTGCTATAGCCTTGGTGGGGGGGTGGGGCGATGTTGGTCCGCCGGACTCGGAGTGGGGCCAAACTTTGCGAGTGGTCTCCGTGTGCCCGCGGGATGCCCTGGGCACAGCCGCGCCCAAAAACGACCGCCCGAAGGCCCCCGTCCCAAAACCCCGTGCGGAAAATGGCCCAAACGTGGGGGTGTGCTATAGCCTTGGTGGGGTGGTGGGGCGAAGTTGGTCCGCCGGACTCGGAATGGGGCCAAACTTTGCGAGCGGCCTCCGTGTGCCCGCGGGATGCCCCGGGCACAGCCGCGCCCAAAAACGACTGCCCGAAGGCCCCCGTCCCAAAACTGCCCAGCGGAAAAGGGCCAAAACAGGTGCTGGGCTATAGCCTTGGTGGGGAGGTGGGGCGAAGTTGGTCCACCGGACACGGAATGGGGCCAAACCTTGCGAGCGGCCTCCGTGTTCCCGCGGGATGCCCCGTGCACAGACGCGCCCAAAAACGACCGCCCGAAGGCCCCCGTCCCAAAATCGCCGAGCGGAAAAGGGCCAAAACGGGGGGTGGGCTATAGCCTTGGTGGGGGGGTGGGGCGAAGTTGGTCCGCCGGACTCGGAATGGGGCCAAACTTTTCGAGCGGCCTCCGTGTGCCCGCGGGATTCCCAGGGCACAGCCGCGCCCAAAAACGACCGCCCGAAGGCCCCCGTCCCATAACCCCCTGCGGAAAATGGCCCAAACGGGGGGTGTGCTATAGCCTTGGTGCGGGGGTGGGGCGAAGTTGGTCTGCCGGACTCGGAATGGGGCCAAACTTTGCGAGCCGCATCCGTTTGCCCGTGGGATGCCCCGGGAACAGCCGCGGCGAAAAAAGTGCACCCGAAGGCCCCCGTCCCAAAACCGCCTGCGGAAAATGGCCCAAACTTGGGGTGACCTATAGCCTTGGTGGGGGGGTGGGGCGAAGTTGGTCCGCCGGACTCGGAATGGTGCCAAACTTTGCGAGCGGCATCCTTTTTCCCGCGGGATGCCCCGGGCACGGCCGCGGCCAAAAACGAGCGCCCGAAGGCCCCTGTCCCTAAACCGCCCAGCGGGAAAGTGCGAAAACGGGGGGTGGGCTATAGCCTTGGTGGGGGGTGGGGCGAAGTTGGTCCGCCGGACTCAGAATGGGGCCAAACTTTCCGAGCGGCCTCCGTGTGCCCGCGGGATGCCCCGGGCACAGCCGTAGCCAACACCGAGCGCCCGAAGGCCCCCGTCCCAAAACCGCCCAGGGGAAAAGGGCCCAATCGGGGGGTGTGCTATAGCTTTGGTGGGGGGGTAGGGCGAAGTTGGTCCGCCGGACTCAGAATGGGGCCAAAGTTTGCGAGTGGCCTCCTTTTGCCTGCGGGATGCCCCGGGCACGGCCGCGGCCAAAAACGAGCGCCCGAAGGCCCCCGTCCCCAAACCGCCCAGCGGGAAAGTGCGAAAACGGGGGGTGGGCTATAGCCTTGGTGGGGGGGTGGGGCGAAGTTGGTCCGCCGGACTCGGAATGGGGCCAAACATTGCGAGCGGCCTCCGTGTGCCCGCGGGATGCCCCGGGCACAGCCGCGGCCAAAAATGAGCGCCCGAAGGCCCCCGTCCCAAAACCGCCCAGGGGAAAAGGGCCCAATCGGGGGGTGTGCTATAGCTTTGGTGGGGGGGTAGGGCGAAGTTGGTCCGCCGGACTCAGAATGGGGCCAAAGTTTGCGAGCGGCCTCCTTTTGCCTGCGGGATGCCCCAGGCACGGCCGCGGCCAAAAACGACCGCCCGAAGGCCCCCGTCCCATAACCCCCTGCGGAAAATGGTTCAAACGGGGGGTGTGCTATAGCCTTGGTGCGGGGGTGGGGCGAAGTTGGTCCGCCGTACTCGGAATGGGGCCAAACTTTGCGAACAGCATCCGTTTGCCCGTGGGATGCCCCGGGCACAACCGCGGCCAAAAAAGAGCACCCGAAGGCCCCCGTCCTAAAACCGCCTGCGGAAAATGGCCCAAACTTGGGGTGACCTATAGCCTTGGTGGGGGGGTGGGGCGAAGTTGGTCCGCCGGACTCGGAATGGTGCCAAACTTTGCGAGCGGCCTCCTTTTGCCCGCGGGATGCCTCGGGCACGGCCGCGGCCAAAAACGAGCTCCCGAAGGCCCCCGTCCCAAAACCGCCCAGGGGGAAAGGGCCCAAACGGGGGGTGTGCTATAGCCTTGGTGGGTGGGTGGGGCGAAGTTGGTCCGCCGGACTCGGAATGGGGCCAAACTTTGCGAGCAGCCTCCGTGTGCCCGCGGCATGCCCCGGCCATAGCCGCGGCCAAAAACGAGCACCCGAAGGCCCCCGTCCCAAAACGCCTGCGGAAAATGGCCCAAACGGGGGGTGTGCTATAGCCTTGGTGGGGGGGTGGGGCGAAGTTGGTCCGCCGGACTCGGAATGGGGCCAAACTTTACGAGCTGCCACCGTGTGCCCGCGGGATGCCCCAGGCACAGCCGCGGCCAACAACGAGCGCCCGATGGCCCCCGTCCCAAAACCGCCTGCGTAAAATGGCCAAAACGGGTGGTGTGCTATAGCCTTGGTGGGGGGGTGGGGCAAAGTTGGTCCGCCGGACTCGGAATGGGGCCAAACTTTGCGAGCGGCCTCCGTGTGCCCGCGGGATGCCCCGGGTACAGCCGCGGCCAAAAACGAGCGCCCGAAGGCCCCCGTCCCAAAACCGCCCAGGGGAAAAGGGTCCAAACGGGGGGTGTTCTATAGCCTTGGTGGGGGGGTGGGGCGAAGTTGGTCCGCCGACTCGGAATGGGGCCAAACTTTGCGAGCGGCCTCCGTGTGCCCGCGGCATGCCCCGGGCATAGCCGCGGCCAAAAACGAGCGCCCGAAGGCCCCCATCCCAAAACGCCTGCGGAAAATGGCCCAAACGGGGGGTGGGCTATAGCTTTGGTGGGGGGGTGGGGCGAAGTTGGTCCGCCAGACTCGGAATGGGGCCAAACTTTGCGAGCGGCCTCCGTGTGCCCGCGGGATACCTCGGGCACAGCCGCGGTCAAAAACGGGCGACCGAAGGCCCCCGTCCCAAAACCGCCCAGCAGAAAAGGGCCAAAACGGGGGGTGGGCTATAGCCTTGGTGGAAGGATGGGGCGAAGTTGGTCCGCCGGACTCGGAATGGGGCCAAACTTTGCGAATGACCTCCGTGTGCCCGCGGAATGCCCCGGGAACAGCCGCGGCCAAAAACGAGCGCCCGAAGGCCCCCGTCCCAAAACGCCTGCCGAAAATGGCCCAAACGGGGGGTGTGCTATAGCCTTGGTGGGGGGGTGGGGCGAAGTTGGTCCGCCGGACTCGGAATGGGGCCAAACTTTGCGAGCGGCCTCCGTATGCCCGCGGGATGCCCCAGGCACAGCCGCACTGAAAAACGACCGCCCGAAGGCCCCCGTCCCAAAACCCCCTGAGGAACATGACCCAAACGTGGGGTGTGCTATAGCCTTGGTGGGGGGGTAGGGAGATGTTGGTCCGCCGGACTCGGAATAGAACCAAACTTTGTGAGCGGCCTCCGTGTGCCCGCGGGATGCCCCGGGCACAGCCGCGCCCAAAAACTAGCGCCCGAAGGCCCCCGTCCCAAAACCGCCAAGCGGAAAACGGCCAAAACGGGGGGTGGGCTATAGCCTTAGTGGGGGGTGGGGCGAAGTTGGTTCTCCGGACTCGGAATTGGGCCAAACTTTGCGAGCGGCCTCCGTGTGCCCGCGGGGTGCCCCGGGCACAGCCGCGCCCAAAAATGACCGCCCGAAGGCCCCCGTCCCAAAACCGCCCAGCGGGAAAGGGCCAAAACGGCGGTGGGCTATAGCCTTGGTGGGGGGGTGGGGCGAAGCTGGTCCGCCGGACTCGGATTGGGGCCAAACTTTGCGAATGGCTACCGTGTGCCCGCGGGATGCCCTGGACAAAGCCGCACCCAAAAACGACCGCCCGAAGGCCCCCGTCCCAAAACCCCCTGCGGAAAATGGCCCAAACGAGGGGTGGGCTATAGCCTTGGTGGGGGGGTGGGGCGAAGCTGGTCCGCCAGGCTCGGAATGGGGCCAAACTTTAAGAGTGGCCTCCGTGTGCCCGCGGGATGCCCCGGCCACAGCCGCGCCCAAAAACGTCCGCCCGAAGGCCCCCGTCCCAAAACCCCCTGAGGAAAATGGCCCAAACGTGGAGTGTGCTATAGCCTTGGTGGGGGGGTGGGGCGAAGTTGGTCCGCCGGACTCGGAATGGGGCCAAACTTTGCGAGCAGCCTCCGTGTGCCCGCGGGATGCCCCGGGCACAGCCGCGGCAAAAACGACCGCCCGAAGGCCCCCGTCCCAAAACCGCCCAGCGGAAAAGGGCGAAAACCGGGGTGGGCTATAGCCTTGGTGGGGGGGTGGGGCGAAGCTGATCCGCCAGACTCGGAATGGGGAAAAACTTTGCGAGCGGCCTCTGTGTTCCAGTGGGATGCCCCGGGAACAGCCGCGCCCAAAAACGACCGCCCGATGGCCCCCGTGCCAAAACCCCCTGCGGAAAATGGCCCAAACGAGGGGTGTGCTATAGCCTTGGTGGGGGGGTGGGGCGAAGTTGGTCCGCCGGACTTGGAATGGGGCCAAACTTTGCGAGCGGCCTCCGTGTGCCCGCGGGATGCCCCAGGCACAGGCGCTCCCATAAACGACCGCCCGAAGGCCCCCGTCCCAAAACCGCCCAGCGGAAAATGGGCAAAACGGGGGTGGGCTATAGCCTTGTTGGGGGGGTGGGGCGAAGTTGGTCCGCCGGACTCGGAATGGGGCCATACTTTGCGGGCGTCATCCGTGTGCCCGCAGTGATGCCCCGGGCACAGCCGCGCCCAAAAACAACCGCCGGAAGGCCCCCGTCCCAAAACCCCCTGCGGAAAATGGCCCAAACGTGGGGTGTGCTATAGCCTTGGTGGGGGGGTGGGGCGATGTTGGTCCGCCGGTCTCGGAATGGGGCCAAACTTTGTGAGCCGCCTCCGTGTGCCCGCGGGATGCCCCGGGCACAGCCGCGACCAAAAACGACCGCCCGAAGGCCCCCGTCCCAAAACCGCCCTGCGGAAAAGGGTCAAAACGGGGGGTGGGCTATAGCCTTGGTGGGGGGGTGGGGCGAAGCTGGTCCGCCGGACTCGGATGGGGCCAAACTTTGTGAGCGGCCTCCGTGTGACCGCGGGATGCCCCGGGCACAGCCGCGCCCAAAAACGACCGCCCGAAGGCCCCTGTCCCAAAACCCCCTGCGGAAAATGGCCCAAACGAGGGGTGTGCTATAGCCTTGGTGGGGGGGTGGGGCGATGTTGGTCCGCCGGACTCGGAATGGGGCCAAACTTTGCGAGCGGCCTCCGTGTGACCGCGGGATGCCCTGGGCACAGCCGCGCCAAAAAACGACCGCCCGAAGGCCACCGTCCCAAAACCCCTTGCGGAAAATGGCCAACACGAGGGGTGTGCTATAGCCTTGGTGGGGGGGTGGGGCGAAGTTGGTCAGCCGGACACGGAATGGGGCCAAACTTTGCGAGCGGCCTCCGTGTGCCCGCGGGATGCCCCGGGCACAGCCGCGGGCAAAAAATACCGTCCGAAGGCCCCCTTCCCAAAACCGCCCAGCGGAAAAGGGCCAAAACGGGGGGTGGGCTATAGCCTTGGTGGGGGGGTGGGGCGAATATGGTCCGCCGGACCCGGAATGGGGCCAAACTTTGCGAGCGGCCTCCGTGTGCCCGCGGGATGCCCCGGGCACAGGCGCTTCCATAAACGACCGCCCGAAGGCCCCCGTCCCAAAACCGCCCAGCGGAAAATGGGCAAAACGGGGGTGGGCTATAGCCTTGTTGGGGGGGTGGGGCGAAGTTGGTCCGCCGGAATCGGAATGGGGCCAAACTTTGCGAGCGTCATCCGTGTGCCCGCGGGATGCCCCGGGCACAGCCGCGCCCAAAAACAACCTCCGGAAGGCCCCCGTCCCAAAACCCCCTGCGGAAAATGGCCCAAACGTGGGGTGTGCTATAGCCTTGGTGGGGGGGTGGGGCGATGTTGGTCCGCCGGACTCGGAATGGGGCCAAACTTTGCGAGCGGCCTCCGTGTGCCTGTGGGATGCCCCGGGCACAGCCGCGCCCAAAAACGACCGCCCGAAGGCCCCCGTACCAAAACCCCTTGCGGAAAATGGCCCAAACGAGGGGTGTGCTATAGCCTTGCTGGGGGGGTGGGGCGAAGCTGGTCCGCCGGACTCGGAATGGGGCCAAACTTTGCGAGCGGCCTCCGTGTGCCCGCGGGATTCCCCGGGCACAGCCGCGCCCAGAAACGACCGCCCGAAGGCCCCCGTCCAAAACCGCCCTGCGGAAAAGGGTCAAAACGGGGGGTGGGCTATAGCCTTGGTGGGGGGGTGGGGCGAAGCTGGTCCGCCGGACTCGGATGGGGCCAAACTTTGTGAGCGGCCTCCGTGTGCCCGCGGGATGTCCCGGGCACTGCCGCGCCCAAAAACGGCCGCCCGAAGGCCCCCGTCCCAAAACCCCCTGCGGAAAATGGCCCGAACGAGGGGTGTGCTATAGCCTTGGTGTGGGGGTGGGGCGATGTTGGTCCGCCGGATTCGGAATGGGGCCAAACTTTGCGAACGTCCTCCGTGTGCCCGCGGGATGCCCTGGGCACAGCGGCGCCGAAAAACGACCGCCCGAAGGCCACCGTCCCAAAACCCCTTGCGGAAAATGGCCAACACGAGGGGTGTGCTATAGCCTTGGTGGGGGGGTGGGGCGAAGTTGGTCCGCCGGACTCGGAATGGGGCCAAACATTGCGAGCGGCCTCCGTGTGCCCGCGGGATGCCCCGGGCACAGCCGCGGGCAAAAAATACCATCCGAAGGCCCCCATCCCAAAACCGCCCAGCGGAAAAGGGCCAAAACGGGGGGTGGGCTATAGCCTTGGTGGGGGGTGGGGCGAAGCTGATCCGCCGGACTCGGAATGGGGCAAAACTTTGCGAGCGGTCTCCGGGTGCCCGTGGGATGCCCCGGGACCAGCAACGCCCAAAAACGACCGCCCGAAGGCCCCCATGCAAAAACCCGCTGCGGAAAATGGCCCAAACGAGGGGTGTGCTATAGCCTTGCTGGGGGGGTGGGGCGAAGCTGGCCCGCCGGACTCGGAATGGGGCCAAACTTTGCGAGCGGCCTCCGTGTGCCCGCGGGATTCCCCGGACACAGCCGCGCCCAGAAACGACCGCCCGAAGGCCCCCGTCCAAAACCGCCCTGCGGAAAAGGGTCAAAACGGGGGGTGGGCTATAGCCTTGGTGGGGGGGTGGGGCGAAGCTGGTCCGCCGGACTCGGATGGGGCCAAACTTTGTGAGCGGCCTCCGTGTGCCCGCGGGATGCCCCGGGCACAGCCGCGCCCAAAAACGGCCGCCCGAAGGCCCCCGTCCCAAAACCCCCTGCGGAAAATGGCCCGAACGAGGGGTGTGCTATAGCCTTGGTGTGGGGGTGGGGCGATGTTGGTCCGCCGGAATCGGAATGGGGCGAAACTTTGCGAACGTCCTCCGTGTGCCCGCGGGATGCCCTGGGCACAGCGGCGCCCAAAAACGACCGCCCGAAGGCCACCGTCCCAAAACCCCTTGCGGAAAATGGCCAACACGAGGGGTGTGCTATAGCCTTGGTGGGGGGGTGGGGCGAAGTTGGTCCGCCGGACTCGGAATGGGGCCAAACATTGCGAGCGGCCTCCGTGTGCCCGCGGGATGCCCCGGGCACAGCCGCGGGCAAAAAATACCATCCGAAGGCCCCCATCCCAAAACCGCCCAGCGGAAAAGGGCCAAAACGGGGGGTGGGCTATAGCCTTGGTGGGGGGTGGGGCGAAGCTGATCCGCCGGACTCGGAATGGGGCAAAACTTTGCGAGCGGTCTCCGGGTGCCCGTGGGATGCCCCGGGACGAGCAACGCCCAAAAACGACCTGCCCGAAGGCCCCCATGCCAAAACCCCCTGCGGAAAATGTCCCAAACGAGGGGTGTGCTATAGCCTTGGTGGGGGGGTGGGGCGATGTTGGTCCGCCGGACTCGGAATGGGGCCAAACTTTGCGAGCGGCCTCCGTGTGCCTGCGGGATGCCCCGGGCACAGCCGCGCCCAAAAACGACCGCCCGAAGGCCCCCGTCCCAAAACCGCCCCGCGGAAAAGGGCCAAAACAGGGGTGGGCTATAGCCTTGGTGGGGGGGTGGGGCGAAGCTGGTCCGCCGGACTCGGAATGGGGCCAAACTTTGCGAGCGGCCTCTGTGTGCCCGCGGGATACCCCGGGCACAGCCGCGCCCAAAAAGGACCTCCCGAAGGCCCCCGTCCCAAAACCCCCTGCGGAAAATGGCCCAAACGAGGGGTGTGCTATAGCCTTGGTGGGGGGGTGGGGCGAAGTTGGTCCGCCGGACTCGGAATGGGGCCAAACTTTGCGAGCATCATCCGTGTGCCCGCGGGATGCCCCGGGCACAGCCGCGCCCAAAAACAACCGCCGGAAGGCCCCCGTCCCAAAACCCCCTGCGGAAAATGGCCCAAACGTGGGGTGTGCTATAGCCTTGGTGGGGGGGTGGGGCGATGTTGGTCCGCCGGACTTGGAATGGGGCCAAACTTTACGAGCGGCGTCTGTGTGCCCGCGGGATGCCCCGGACACAGCCGCGCCCAAAAACGACCGCCCGAAGGCCCCCGTCCCAAAACCCCCTGCGGAAAATGGCCCAAACGAGGGGTGTGCTATAGCCTTGGTGGGGGGGTGGGGCGATGTTGGTCCGCCGGACTCGGAATGGGGCCAAACTTTGCGAGCGGCCTCCGTGTGCCTGCGGGATACCCCGGGCACAGCCGCGCCCAAAAACGACCGCCCGAAGGCCCCCGTCCCAAAACCGCCCCGCGGAAAAGGGCCAAAACAGGGGTGGGCTATAGCCTTGGTGGGGGGGTGGGGCGAAGCAGGTCCGCCGGACTCGGAATGGGGCCAAACTTTGCGAGCGGCCTCTGTGTGCCCGCGGGATACCCCGGGCACAGCCGCGTCCAAAAAGGACCTCCCGAAGGCCCCCGTCCCAAAACCCCCTGCGGAAAATGGCCCAAACGAGGGGTGTGCTATAGCCTTGGTGGGGGGGGGGGTGGGGCGAAGTTGGTCCGCCGGACTCGGAATGGGGCCAAACTTTGCGAGCGGCCTCCGTGTACCCGCGGGATGGCCGGGGCATAGCCGCGCCCAAAAACGACCGCCCGAAGCCCCCGTCCCGAAACCCCCTGCGGAAAATGGCCCAAACGTGGGGTGTGCTATAGCCTTGGTGGGGGGGTGGGGCGATGTTGGTCCGCCGGACTCGGAGTGGGGCCAAACTTTGCGAGTGGCCTCCGTGTGCTCACGGGATGCCCTGGCCACAGCCGCGCCCAAAAACGACCGCCCGAAGGCCCCCGTCCCAAAACCCCGTGCGGAAAATGGCCCAAACGAAGGGTGTGCTATAGCCTTGGTCGGGTGGTGGGGCGAAGTTGGTCCGCCGGACTCGGAATGGGTCGAAACTTTGCGAGCGGCCTCAGTGTGCCCGCGGGATGCCCCGGGCACAGCCGCGCCCAAAATCGACAGCCCGAAGGCCCCCGTCCCAAAACAGCCCAGCGGAAAAGGGCCAAAACGGGTGGTGGGCTATAGCCTTGGTGGGGGGGTGGGGCGATGTTGGTCCGCCAGACACGGAATGGGGCCAAACCTTGCGAGCGGCGTCCGTGTTCCCGCGGGATGCCCCGTGCACAGACGCGCCCAAAAACGACCGCCCGAAGGCCCCCTTCCCAAAATCGCCCAGCGGAAAAGGGCCAAAACGGGGGGTGGGCTATAGCCTTGGTGCGGTGGTGGGGCGAAGTTGGTCCGCCGGACTCGGAATGGGGCCAAACTTTGCGAGCCGCATCCGTTTGCCCGTGGGATGCCCCGGGAACAGCCGCGGCGAAAAAAGTGCACCCGATGGCCCCCGTCCCAAAACCGCCTGCGGAAAATGGCCCAAACTTGGGGTGACCTATAGCCTTGGTGGGGGGGTGGGGCGAAGTTGGTCCGCCGGACTCGGAATGGAGCCAAACTTTGCGAGCGGCGTCCTTTTGCCCGCGGCCAAAAACGAGCGCCCGAAGGCCCCTGTCCCCAAACCGCCCAGCGGGAAAGTGCGAAAACGGGGGGTGGGCTATAGCCTTGGTGCGGGGGTGGGGCGAAGTTGGTCCGCCGGACACGGAATGGGGCCAAACTTTGCGAGCGGCCTCCGTGTGCCCGCGGGATGCCCCGGGCACAGCCGCAGCCAAAAACGAGCGCCCGAAGGCCCCCGTCCCAAAACCGCCCAGGGGAAAAGGGCCCAATCGGGGGGTGTGCTATAGCTTTGGTGGGGGGGTAGGGCGAAGTTGGTCCGCCGGACTCAGAATGGGGCCAAACTTTGCGAGCGGCCTCCTTTTGCCTGCGGGATGCCCCGGCCACGGCCGCGGCCAAAAACGAGTGCCCGAAGGCCCCCGTCCCCAAACCGCCCAGCGGGAAAGTGCGAAAACGGGGGGTGGGCTATAGCCTTGGTGGGGGGGTGGGGAGAAGTTGGTCCGCCGGACTCGGAATGGGGCCAAACATTGCGAGCGGCCTCCGTGTGCCCGCGGGATGCCCCGGGCACAGCCGCGGCCAAAAACGAGCGCCCGAAGGCCCCCGTCCCAAAACCGCCCAGGGGAAAAGGGCCCAAACGGCGGGTGTGCTATAGCTTTGGTGGGGGGGTGGGGCGAAGTTGGTCCGCCGGACTCGGAATGGGGCTGAACTTTGCGAGCGGCCTCCTTTTGCCTGCGGGATGCCCCGGGCACGGCCGCGGCCAAAAACGAGTGCCCGAAGGCCCCCGTCCCCAAACCGCCCAGCGGGAAAGTGCGAAAACGGGGGGTGGGCTATAGCCTTGGTGGGGGGGTGGGGCGAAGTTGGTCCGCCGGACTCGGAATGGGGCCAAACATTGCGAGCGGCCTCCGTGTGCCCGCGGGATGCCCCGGGCACAGCCGCGGCCAAAAACGAGCGCCCGAAGGCCCCCATCCCAAAACCGCCCAGGGGAAAAGGGCCCAAGCGGCGGGTGTGCTATAGCTTTGGTGGGGGGGTGGGGCGAAGTTGGTCCGCCGGACTCGGAATGGGGCCAAACTTTGCGAGCGGCCTCCGTGTGCCCGCGGGATGCCCCGGGCACGGCCGCGGCCAAAAACGACCGCCCGAATGCCCCCGTCCCATAACCCCCTGCGGAAAATGGCCCAAACGGGGGGTGTGCTATAGCCTTGGTGCGGGGGTGGGGCGAAGTTGGTCCGCCGTACTCGGAATGGGGCCAAACTTTGCGAACAGCATCCGTTTGCCCCTGGGATGCCCCGTGCACAACCGCGGCCAAAAAAGAGCACCCGAAGGCCCCCGTCCTAAAACCGCCTGCGGAAAATGGCCCAAACTTGGGGTGACCTATAGCCTTGGTGGCGGGGTGGCGCGAAGTTGGTCCGCCGGACTCGGAATGGAGCCAAACTTTGCGAGCGGCCCCCTTTTGCCCGCGGGATGCCCCGGGCACGACCGCGGCCAAAAACGAGCTCCCGAAGGCCCCCGTCCCAAAACCGCCCAGGGGGAAAGGGCCCAAACGGGGGTGTGCTATAGCCTTGGTGGGGGGGTGGGGCGAAGTTGGTCCGCCGGACTCGGAATGGGGCCAAACTTTACGAGCTGCCTCCGTGTGCCCGCGGGATGCCCCGGGCACAGCCGCGGCCAAAAACGAGCGCCCGATGGCCCCCGTCCCAAAACCGCCTGCGTAAAATGGCCAAAACGGGGGGTGTGCTATAGCATTGGTGGGGGGGTGGGGCGAAGTTGGTCCGCCGGACTCGGAATGGGGCCAAACTTTGCGAGCAGCCTCCGTGTGCCCGCGGGATGCCCCGGGCACAGCCGCGCCCAAAAACGAGCGCCCGAAGGCCCCCGTCCCAAAACCGCCCAGGGGAAAAGGGCCCAAACGGGGGGTGTGCTACAGCCTTGGTGGGGGGGGTGGGGCGAAGTTGGTCCGCCGGACTCGGAATGGGGCCACACTTTTCGAGCTGCCTCCGTGTGCCCGCGGGATGCCCCGGGCACAGCCGCGGCCAAAAACGAGCGCCCGATGGCCCCCGTCCCAAAACCGCCTGCGTAAAATGGCCCAAACGGGAGGTGTGCTATAGCCTTGGTGGGGGGGTGGGGCGAAGTTGGTCCGCCGACTCGGAATGGGGCCAAACTTTGCGAGCGGCCTCCGTGTGCCCGCGGCATGCCCCGGGCATAGCCGCGGCCAAAAACGAGCTCCCGAAGGCCCCCACCCCAAAACGCCAGCGGAAAATGGCCCAAACGGGGGGTGGGCTATAGCCTTGGTGGGGGGGTGGGGCGAAGTTGGTCCGGCGGACTCGGAATGGGGCCAAACTTTGCGAGCGGCCTCCGTGTGCCCGCGGGATGCCTCGGACACAGCCGCGGTCAAAAACGGGCGACCGAAGGCCCCCGTCCCAAAACCGCCCAGGGGAAAAGGGCCCAAACGGGGGGTGTGCTACAGCCTTGGTGGGGGGGTGGGGCGAAGTTGGTCCGCCGGACTCGGAATGGGGCCAAACTTTGCGAACGGCCTCCGTGTGCCCGCGGGATACCCCGGGAACAGCCGCGGCCAAAAACGAGCGCCCGAAGGCCCCCGTCCCAAAACGCCTGCGGAAAATGGCCCAAACGGGGGGTGTGCTATAGCCTTGGTGGGGGGGTGGGGCGAATTTGGTCCGTCGGACTCGGAATGGGGCCAAACTTTGCGAGCGGCCTCCGTGTTCCCGCGGGATGCCCCGGGCACGGCCGCGGCAAAATCGAGAGCCCGATGGCCCCCGTCCCCAAACCGCCCAGCGGGAAAGTGCCAAAACGGAGGGTGGGATATAGCCTTGGTGGGGGGGGTGGGGCGAAGTTGGTCCGCCGGACTCGGAATTGGGCCAAACTTTGTGATCGGCCACCGTGTGCCCGCGGGATACCCCGGGCACAGCCGCCGCCAAAAACAAGCGCCCGAAGGCCCCCGTCCCAAAACCCCCTGCGGAAAATGGCCCAAACGGGGGGTGTGCTATAGCCTTGGTGGGGGGGTAGGGCGAAGTTGGTCCGCCGGACTCGGAATGGGGCCAAACTTTGCGAGCGGCTTTCCTTTGCCTGCGGGATGCCCCGGGCACAGCCGCGGCCAAAAACGAGCGCCCGAAGGCCCCCGTCCCAAAACCGCCGAGCGGAAAAGGGCCAAAACGGGGGGTGGGCTATAGCCTTGGTGGAAGGATGGGGCGAAGTTGGTCCGCCGGACTCGGAATGGGGCCAAACTTTGCGAAAAGCCTCCGTGTGCCCGCAGGAAGCCCCGGGCACAGCCGCGGCCAAAAACGAGCGCCCGAAGACCCCGTCCCAAAACGCCTGCGGAAAATGGCCCAAACGGGGGGTGTGCTATAGCCTTGGTGGGGGGGTGGGGCGAAGTTGGTCCGCCGGACTCGGAATGGGGCCAAACTTTGCGAGCGGCCTCCGTGTGCCCGCGGGATACCTCGGGCACAGCCGCGGTCAAAAACGGGCGACCGAAGGCCCCCGTTCCATAACCGCCCAGCGGAAAAGGGCCAAAACGGGGGGTGGGCTATAGCCGTGGTGGGGGGGTGGGGCGAAGTTGGTCCGCCGGACTCAGAATGGGGCCAAACTTTACGAGCTGCCTCCGTGTGCCCGTAGGATGCCCCGGGCACAGCCGCGGCCAAAAACGAGCGCCCGATGGCCCCCGTCCCAAAACCGCCTGCGTAAAATGGCGAAAACGGGGGGTGTGCTATAGCCTTGGTGGGGGGGGTGGGGCGAAGTTGGTCTGCCGGACTCGGAATGGGGCCAAACTTTGCTAGCTGCCTCCCTGTGCCCGCGGGATGCCCCGGGCACAGCCGCGACCAAAAACGAGCTCCCGATGGCCCCCGTCCCAAAACCGCCTGCGTAAAATCGCCCAAACGGGGGGTGTGCTATAGCCTTGGTGGGGGGGTGGGGCGAAGTAGGTCCGCCGGACTCGGAATGGGACCAAACGTTGCGAGCGGCCTCGTTTTGCCCGCGGGATGCCCCGGGCACGGCCGCGGCCAAAAACAAGCGCCCGAAGGCCCCCGTCCCAAAACCCCCTGCGGAAAATGGCCCAAACGGGGGGTGGGGCGAAGTTTGTCCGCCGGACTCGGAATGGGGCCAAACTTTGCGAAAAGCCTCCGTGTGCCCGCGGGAAGCCCCGGGCACAGCCGCAGCCAAAAACGATCGCCCGAAGACCCCGTCCCAAAACGCCTGCGGAAAATGGCCCAAACGGGGGGTGTGCTATAGCCTTGGTGGGGGGGTGGGGCGAAGTTTGTCCGCCGGACTCGGAATGGGGCCAAACTTTACGAGCGGCCTCCGTGTGCCCGCGGGATGCCCCGTGCACAGCCGCGGCCAAGAACGAGCGCCCGAAGGCCCCCGTCCCAAAACCGCCCAGGGGAAAAGGGCCCAAACGGGGGGTGTGCTATAGCCTTGGTGGGGGGTGGGGCGAAGTTGGTCCGCCGGACTCGGAATGGGGCCAAACTTTACGAGCTACCTCCGTGAGCCCGCGGGATACCCCGGGCACAGCCGCGGCCAAAAATGAGCGCCCGATGGCCCCCGTCCCAAAACCGCCTGCATAAAATGGCGAAAACGGGGGGTGTGCTATAGCCTTGGTGGGTGGGGTGGGGCGAAGTTGGTCCGCCGGACTCGGAATGGGGCCAAACTCTGCGAGCTGCCTCCGTGTGCCCGCGGGATGCCCCGGGCACAGCCGCAGCCAAAAACGAGCGCCCGATGGCCCCCGTCCCAAAACCGCCTACGTAAAATGGCCCAAACGAGGGGTGTGCTATAGCCTTGGTGGGGGGGTGGGGCGAAGTTGGTCCGCCGGACTCGCAATGGTGCCAAACTTTACGAGCTGCCTCTGTGTGCCCGCGGGATAACCCGGGCACAGCCGCGGCCAAAAACGAGCGCCCGATGGCCCCCGTCCCAAAACCGCCTGCGTAAAATGGCCCAAACGGGGGGTGTGCTATAGCCTTAGTGGGGGGGTGGGGCGAAGTTGGTACGCCGGACTCGGAATGGGGCCAAACGTTGCGAGCGGCCTCGTTTTGCCAGCGGGATGCCCCGGCCACGGCCGCGGCAAAAAACGAGAGCCCGATGGCCCCCGTCCCCAAACCGCCCAGCGGGAAAGTGCCAAAACGGAGGGTGGGATATAGCCGTGGTGGGGGGGTGGGGCGAAGTTGGTCCGCCGGACTCGGAATTGGGCCAAACATTGTGAGCGGCCACCGTGTGCCCGCGGGATACCCGGGGCACAGCCGCGGCCAAAAATGAGCGCCCGATGGCCCCCGTCCCAAAACCGCCTGCGTAAAATGGCGAAAACGGGGGGTGTGCTATAGCGTTGGTGCGGGAGTGGGGCGAAGTTGGTCCGCCGGACTCGGAATGGGGCCAAACTTTGCGAGCGGCCTCCGCGTGCCCGCAGGATGCCTCGGGCACAGCCGCGGCCAAAAATGAGCGCCCGAAGGCCCCCGTCCCAAAACCGCCTGCGGAAAATGGCCCAAACGGGCGGTGTGCTATAGCCTTGGTGGGGGGGTAGGGCGAAGTTGGTCCGCCGGACTCGGAATGGGGCCAAACTTTGCGAGCGGCTTTCCTTTGCCCGCGGGATGCCCCGGGCACAGCCGCGGCCAAAAACGAGCGCCCGAAGGCCCCCGTCCCAAAACCGCCGAGCGGAAAAGGGCCAAAACGGGGGGTGGGCTATAGCCTTGGTGGGGGAGTGGGGCGAAGTTGGTCCGCCGGACTCGGAATGGGGCCAAACTTTGCGAGCGGCCTCCGCGTGCCCGCAGGATACCCCGGGCACAGCCGTGGCCAAAAACGAGCGCCCAAAGGCCCCCGTCCCAAAACCGCCTGCGGAAAATGGCCCAAACGGGGAGTGTGCTATAGCCTTGGTGGGGGGGTAGGGCGAAGTTGGTCCGCCGGACTCGGAATGGGCCAAACTTTGCGAGCGTCCTTCTTTTGCCCGCGGGATGCCCCGGGCACAGCCGTGGCCAAAAACAAGCGCGCGAAGGCCCCCGTCCCAAAACCGACCAGCGGAAATGGGCGAAAACGGGGGTTGGGCTATAGCCTTGGTGGGGGGGTGGAGCGAAGTTGGTCCGCCGGACTCGGAATGGGGCCAAACTTTGCGAGCGGCCTCTGCGTGCCCGCAGGAAGACCCGGGTACAGCCGCGGCAAAAAACGAGCACCCGAAGGCCCCCGTCCCAAAGCCGCCTGCGGAAAATGGCCCAAACGGGGGGTGTGCTATAGCCTTGGTGGGGGGGTGGGGCGAAGTTGGTCCGCCGGACTCGGAATGGGGCCAAACATTGCAAGCGGCCTCCGTGTACCCGCGGGATGCCCCGGGCACAGCCGCGGCCAAAAACGAGCGCCCGAAGTCCCCCGTCCCAAAACCGCCCAGGGGAAAAGGGCCCAAACGGGGGGTGTGCTATAGCCTTGGTGGGGGGTGGGGCGAAGTTGGTCCGCCGGACTCGGAATTGGGCCAAAATTTACGAGCTACCTCCGTGAGCCCGCGGGATACCCCGGGCACAGCCGCGGCCAAAAACGAGCGCCCGATGGCCCCCGTCCCAAAACCGCCTGCGTAAAATGGCGAAAACGGGGGGTGTGCTATAGCCTTGGTGGGGGGGGTGGGGCGAAGTTGGTCTGCCGGACTCGGAATGGGGCCAAACTTTGCTAGCTGCCTCCGTGTACCCGCGGGATGCCCCGGGCACAGCCGCGACCAAAAACGAGCGCCCGATGGCCCCCGTCCCAAAACCGCCTGCGTAAAATCGCCCAAACGGGGGGTGTGCTATAGCCTTGGTGGGGGGGTGGGGCGAAGTAGGTCCGCCGGACTCGGAATGGGACCAAACGTTGCGAGCGGCCTCGTTTTGCCGCGGGATGCCCCGGGCACGGCCGCGGCCAAAAACAAGCGCCCGAAGGCCCCCGTCCCAAAACCCCCTGCGGAAAATGGCCCAAACGGGGGGTGGGGCGAAGTTTGTCCGCCGGACTCGGAATGGGGCCAAACTTTGCGAAAAGCCTCCGTGTGCCCGCGGGAAGCCCCGGACACAGTCGCGGCCAAAAACGAGCGCCCGAAGACCCCGTC
This sequence comes from Citrus trifoliata, assembly GCA_018350135.1. NCBI lineage: Eukaryota > Viridiplantae > Streptophyta > Magnoliopsida > Sapindales > Rutaceae > Citrus > Citrus trifoliata. Next base: position 34,284 of record VKKW01000543.1, on the reverse strand, counting down.
CCAAAACGCCTGCGGAAAATGTCCCAAACGGGGGGTGTGCTATAGCCTTGGTGGGGGGGTGGGGCGAAGTTTGTCCGCCGGACTCGGAATGGGGCCAAACTTTGCGAGCGGCCTCCGTGTGCCCGCGGGATGCCCCGGGCACAGCCGCGGCCAAAAACGAGCGCCCGAAGGCCCCCGTCCCAAAACCGCCCAGGGGAAAATGGCCCAAACGGGGGGTGTGCTATAGCCTTGGTGGGGGGTGGGGCGAAGTTGGTCCGCCGGACTCGGAATGGGGCCAAACTTTACGAGCTACCTCCTTGAGCCCGCGGGATACCCCGGGCACAGCCGCGGCCAAAAATGAGCGCCCGATGGCCCCCGTCCCAAAACCGCCTGCGTAAAATGGCGAAAACGGGGGGTGTGCTATAGCCTTGGTGGGGGGGTGGGGCGAAGTTGGTCCGCCGGACTCGGAATGGGGCCAAACTCTACGAGCTGCCTCCGTGTGCCCGCGGGATGCCCCGGGCACAGCCGCAGCCAAAAACGAGCGCCCGATGGCCCCCGTCCCAAAACCGCCTACGTAAAATGGCCCAAACGAGGGGTGTGCTATAGCCTTGGTGGGGGGGTGGGGCGAAGTTGGTCCGCCGGACTCGCAATGGTGCCAAACTTTACGAGTTGCCTCCGTGTGCCCGCGGGATAACCTGGGCACAGCCGCGGCCAAAAACGAGCGCCCGATGGCCCCCGTCCCAAAACCGCCTGCGTAAAATGGCCCAAACGGGGGGTGTGCTATAGCCTTGGTGGGGGGGTGGGGCGAAGTTGGTACGCCGGACTCGGAATGGGGCCAACCGTTGCGAGCGGCCTCGTTTTGCCAGCGGGATGCCCCGGGCACGGCCGCGGCAAAAAACGAGAGCCCGATGGCCCCCGTCCCCAAACCGCCCAGCGGGAAAGTGCCAAAACGGAGGGTGGGATATAGCCGTGGTGGGGGGGTGGGGCGAAGTTGGTCCGCCGGACTCGGAATTGGGCCAAACTTTGTGAGCGGCCACCGTGTGCCCGCGGGATACCCCGGGTACAGCCGCGGCCAAAAATGAGCGCCCGATGGCCCCCGTCCCAAAACCGCCTGCGTAAAATGGCGAAAACGGGGGGTGTGCTATAGCGTTGGTGGGGGAGTGGGGCGAAGTTGGTCCGCCGGACTCGGAATGGGGCCAAACTTTGCGAGCGGCCTCCGCGTGCCCGCAGGATGCCCCGGGCACATCCGCGGCCAAAAATGAGCGCCCGAAGGTCCCCGTCCCAAAACCGCCTGCGGAAAATGGCCCAAACGGGCGGTGTGCTATAGCCTTGGTGGGGGGGGAGGGCGAAGTTGGTCCGCCGGACTCGGAATGGGGCCAAACTTTGCGAGCGGCTTTCCTTTGCCCGCGGGATGCCCCGGGCACAGCCGCGGCCAAAAACGAGCGCCCGAAGGCCCCCGTCCCAAAACCGCCGAGCGGAAAAGGGCCAAAACGGGGGGTGGGCTATAGCCTTGGTGGGGGAGTGGGGCGAAGTTGGTCCGCCGGACTCGGAATGGGGCCAAACTTTGCGAGCGGCCTCCGCGTGCCCGCAGGATGCCCCGGGCACAGCCGTGGCCAAAAACGAGCGCCCAAAGGCCCCCGTCCCAAAACCGCCTGCGGAAAATGGCCCAAACGGGGAGTGTGCTATAGCCTTGGTGGGGGGGTAGGGCGAAGTTGGTCCGCCGGACTCGGAATGGGGCCAAACTTTGCGAGCGTCCTTCTTTTGCCCGCGGGATGCCCCGGGCACAGCCGTGGCCAAAAACAAGCGCGCGAAGGCCCCCGTCCCAAAACCGACCAGCGGAAAAGGGCGAAAACGGGGGTTGGGCTATAGCCTTGGTGGGGGGGTGGAGCGAAGTTGGTCCGCCGGACTCGGAATGGGGCCAAACTTTGCGAGCGGCCTCCGCGTGCCCGTAGGAAGACCCGGGTACAGCCACGGCAAAAAACGAGCACCCGAAGGCCCCCGTCCCAAAGCCGCCTAGCGGAAAATGGCCCGAACGGGGGGTGTGCTATAGCCTTGGTGGGGGGGTGGGGCGAAGTTGGTCCGCCGGACTCGGAATGGGGCCAAACTTTGCAAGCGGCCTCCGTGTGCCCGCGGGATGCCCCGGGCACAGCCGCGGCCAAAAATGAGCGCCCGAAGGCCCCCGTCCCAAAACCGCCCAGGGGAAAAGGGCCCAAACGGGGGGTGTGCTATAGCCTTGGTGGGGGGGTGGGGCGAAGTTGTTCCGCCGGACTCGGAATGGGGCCAAACTTTGCGAGCGGCCTCCTTTTGCCCGCGGCATGCCCCGGGCATGGCCGTGGCCAAAAACGAGCGCCCGAAGATCCCCGTCCCAAAACCCCGAGCGGAAAAGGGCCCAAACGGGGGGTGAGCTATAGCCTTGGTGGGGGGGTGGGGCGAAGTTGGTCCGCCGGACTCGGAATGGGGCCAAACTTTGCAAGCGGCCTCCGTGTGCCCGCGGGATGCCCCGGGCACAGCCGCGGCCAAAAATGAGCGCCCGAAGGCCCCCGTCCCAAAACCGCCCAGGGGAAAAGGGCCCAAACGGGGGGTGTGCTATAGCCTTGGTGGGGGGGTGGGGCGAAGTTGTTCCGCCGGACTCGGAATGGGGCCAAACTTTGCGAGCGGCCTCCTTTTGCCCGCGGGATGCCCCGGGCATGGCCGTGGCCAAAAACGAGCGCCCGAAGATCCCCGTCCCAAAACCCCATGCGGAAAATGGCCCAAACGGGGGGTGTGCTATAGCCTTGGTGGGGGGGTGGGGCGAAGTTGGTCCGCCGGACTCGGAATGGGGCCAAACTTTGCGAGCAGCACGCGGGCACGAGCGGCCTCCGTGTGCCCGCGTGATGCCCCGGGCACAGCCGCGGCCAAAAACGAGCGCCCGAAGGCCCCCGTCCCAAAACCGCCCAGGGGGAAAGGGCCCAAACGGGGGGTGTGCTATAGCCTTGGTGGGGGGGTGGGGCGAAGTTGGTCCGCCGGACTCGGAATGGGGCCAAACTTTGCGAGCGGCCTCCGTGTGCCCGCGGGATGCCCCGGGCACAGCCGCGGCCAAAAACGAGCGCCCGAAGGCCCCCGTCCCAAAACCGCCCAGGGGGAAAGGGCCCAAACGGGGGGTGTGCTATAGCCTTGGTGGGGGGGTGGGGCGAAGTTGGTCCGCCGGGCTCGGAATGGGGCCAAACTTTGCGAGCGGCCTCCGTGTGCCCGCGGGATGCCCCGGGCACAGCCGCGGCCAAAAACGAGCGCCCGAAGGCCCCCGTCCCAAAATCGCCCAGGCGAAAAGGGCCCAAACGGGGGTGTGCTATAGCCTTGGAGGGGGGGTGGGGCGAAGTTGGTCCGCCGGACTCGGAATGGGGCCAAACCTTGCGAGCGGCCTCCGTGTGCCCGCGGGATGCCCCGGGCACAGCCGCGGCCAAAAACGAGCGGCCGAAGGCCACCGTCCCAAAACCGCCTGCGTAAAATGGCCCAAACGGGGGGTGTGCTATAGCCTTGGTGGGGGGGTGGGGCGAAGTTGTTCCGCCGGACTCGGAATGGGGCCAAACTTTGCGAGCGGCCTCCTTTTGCCCGCGGGATGCCCCGGGCATGGCCGTGGCCAAAAACGAGCGCCCGAAGATCCCCGTCCCAAAACCCCGAGCGGAAAAGGGCCCAAACGGGGGGTGAGCTATAGCCTTGGTGGGGGGGTGGGGCGAAGTTGGTCCGCCGGACTCGGAATGGGGCCAAACATTGCAAGCGGCCTCCGTGTGCCCGCGGGATGCCCCGGGCACAGCCGCGGCCAAAAATGAGCGCCCGAAGGCCCCCGTCCCAAAACCGCCCAGGGGAAAAGGGCCCAAACGGGGGGTGTGCTATAGCCTTGGTGGGGGGGTGGGGCGAAGTTGTTCCGCCGGACTCGGAATGGGGCCAAACTTTGCGAGCGGCCTCCTTTTGCCCGCGGGATGCCCCGGGCATGGCCGTGGCCAAAAACGAGCGCCCGAAGATCCCCGTCCCAAAACCCCATGCGGAAAATGGCCCAAACGGGGGGTGTGCTATAGCCTTGGTGGGGGGGTGGGGCGAAGTTGGTCCGCCGGACTCGGAATGGGGCCAAACTTTGCGAGCAGCACGCGGGCACGAGCGGCCTCCGTGTGCCCGCGTGATGCCCCGGGCACAGCCGCGGCCAAAAACGAGCGCCCGAAGGCCCCCGTCCCAAAACCGCCCAGGGGGAAAGGGCCCAAACGGGGGGTGTGCTATAGCCTTGGTGGGGGGGTGGGGCGAAGTTGGTCCGCCGGACTCGGAATGGGGCCAAACTTTGCGAGCGGCCTCCGTGTGCCCGCGGGATGCCCCGGGCACAGCCGCGGCCAAAAACGAGCGCCCGAAGGCCCCCGTCCCAAAACCGCCCAGGGGGAAAGGGCCCAAACGGGGGGTGTGCTATAGCCTTGGTGGGGGGGTGGGGCGAAGTTGGTCCGCCGGGCTCGGAATGGGGCCAAACTTTGCGAGCGGCCTCCGTGTGCCCGCGGGATGCCCCGGGCACAGCCGCGGCCAAAAACGAGCGCCCGAAGGCCCCCGTCCCAAAATCGCCCAGGCGAAAAGGGCCCAAACGGGGGGTGTGCTATAGCCTTGGAGGGGGGGTGGGGCGAAGTTGGTCCGCCGGACTCGGAATGGGGCCAAACCTTGCGAGCGGCCTCCGTGTGCCCGCGGGATGCCCCGGGCACAGCCGCGGCCAAAAACGAGCGGCCGAAGGCCACCGTCCCAAAACCGCCTGCGTAAAATGGCCCAAACGGGGGGTGTGCTATAGCCTTGGTGGGGGGGTTGGGCGAAGTTGGTCCGCCGGACTCGGAATGGGGCCAAACGTTGCGAGCGGCCTCCTTTTCCTCGTGGATGCCCCGGGCATGGCTGCGGCCAAAAATGAGCGCCCGAAGGCCCCCGTCCCAAAACCGCCCAGCGGGAAAGTGCCAAAACGGGGCGTGGGCTATAGCCTTGGTGGGGGGGTGGGGCGAAGTTGGTCCGCCGGACTCGGAATGGGGCCAAACTTTGCGAGCGGCCTCCGTATGCCCGCGGCATGCCCCGGGCACATCCGCGGCCAAAAACGAGCGCCCGAAGGCCCCCGTCCCAAAACGTCTGCGGAAAATGGCCCAAACGGGGGGTGTGCTATAGCCTTGGTGGAGGGGTGGGGCGAAGTTGGTCCGCCGGACTCGGAATGGGGCCAAACTTTACGAGCTGCCTCCGTGTGCCCGCGGGATGCCCCGGGCACAGCCACGGCCAAAAACGAGCGCCCGATCGCCCCCGTCCCAAAACCGCCTGCGTAAAATGGCCAAAACGGGGGTGTGCTATAGCCTTGGTGGGGGGGTAGGGCGAAGTTGGTCCGCCGGACTCAGAATGGGGCCAAACTTTGCGAGCGGCCTTCTTTTGCCCGCGGGATGCCCCGGGCACAGACGCGGCCAAAAACGAGAGCGCGAAGGCCCCCGTCCCATAACCGACCAGCGGAAAAGGGCCAAAACGGGGGGTGAGCTGTAGCCTTGGTGGGGGGGTGGAGCGAAGTTGGTCCGCCGGTCTCGGAATGGGGCCAAACTTTCCGAGCGGCCTCCGTGTGCCCGCGGGATACCCCGGGCACAGCCGCGGCAAAAAACGAGCGCCTGAAAGCCCACGTCCCAAAACCGTCCAGGGGGAAAGGGCCCAAACGGGGGGTGTGCTATAGCCTTGGTGGGGGAGTGGGGCGAAGTTGGTCCGCCGGACTCGGAATGGGGCCAAACTTTGCGAGCGGCCTCTGTTTGCCCGCGGGATGCCCCGGGCACAGCCTCGGACAATAACGAGCTCCTGAAGGCCCCGTCCCAAAACCGCCTGCGGAAAATGGCCCAAACTTGGGGTGTGCTATAGCCTTGGTGGTGGTATGGGGCGAAGTTGGTCCGCCGGACTCGGAATAGGGCCAAACTTTGCGAGCGGCCTCCTTTTGCCCGCGGGATGCCCCGGGCTCGGCCGCGGCCAAAAACGAGCTCCCGAATGCCCCCGTCCCCAAACCACCCAACGGGAAAGAGCCAAAACAGGGGGTGGGCTATATCCTTGGGGGGGGGGGGTGGGGCAAAGTTGGTCCGCCGGACTCAGAATGGGGCCAAACTTTGCGAGCAGCCTCCGTGTGCCCGCGGGATGCCCCGGGCACAGCCGCGGCCAACAACGAGCGCCCGAAGGCCCCCGTCCCAAAACCGCCCAAGGGAAAAGGGCCCAAACGGGGGGTGTGCTATAGCCTTGGTGGGGGGGGGGGGTGGGGTGAAGTTGGTCCGCCGGACTCGGAATGGGGCCAAACTTTGCTAGCGGCCTCCGTGTGCCCGCGGGATGCCCCGGGCACAGCCGCGGCCAAAAACGAGCGCCCGAAGGCCCCCGTCCCAAAACCGCCCAGGGGCAAAGGGCCCAAACGGGGGGTGTGCTATACCCTTGGTGGGGGGGTGGGGCGAATTTGGTCCGCCGGACTCGGAATGGGGCCAAACTTTGCGAGCGGCCTCCGTGTGCCCGCGGGATGCCCCGGGCACAGCCGCGGCCAAAAACGAGCTCCCGAAGGCCCCCGTCCAAAACCGCCCAGGGGAAAAGGGCCCAAACGGGGGGTGTGCTATAGCCTTGGTGGGGGGGTGGGGCGAAGTTGGTCCGCCGGACTCGGAATGGGGCCAAACTTTGCGAGCGGCCTCTGTTTGCCCGCAGGATGCCCCGGGCACAGCCGCGGCCAAAAACGAGCGCCCGAAGGCCACCGTCCCAAAACCGCCTGCGTAAAATGGCCCAAACGGGGGGTGTGCTATAGCCTTGGTGGGGGGGTGGGGCGAAGTTGGTCCGCCGGACTCGGAATGGGGCCAAACTTTGCGAGCGGCCTCCGTGTGCCCGCGGGATGCCCCGGGCTCAGCCGCGGCCAAAAACGAGCGCCCGAAGGCCCCCGTCCCAAAGCCGCCCAGGGGAAAAGGGCCCAAACGGGGGGTGTGCTATAGCCTTGGTGGGGGGGTGGGGCGAATTTGGTCCGCCGGACTCGGAATGGGGCCAAACTTTGCGAGCGGCCTCCGTGTGCCCGCGGGATGCCCCGGGCACAGCCGCGGCCAAACACGAGCGCCCGAAGGCCCCCGTCCCAAAACCGCCCAGGGGGAAAGGGCCCAAACGGGGGGTGAGCTATAGCCTTGGTGGGGGGGGTGGGGCGAAGTTGGTCCGCCGGACTCGGAATGGGGCCAAACTTTGCGAGCGGCCTCTGTTTGCCCGCGGGATGCCCCGGGCACAGCCTCGGCCAATAACGAGCTCCCGAAGGCCCCCGTCCCTAAACCGCCTGCGGAAAATGGCCCAAACTTGGGGTGTGCTATAGCCTTGGTGGTGGTATGGGGCGAAGTTGGTCCGCGGGACTCGGAATGGGGCCAAACTTTGCGAGCGGCCTCCGTGTGCCCGCGGGATGCCCCGGGCTCGGCCGCGGCCAAAAACGAGCTCCCGAATTCCCCCGTCCCCAAACCACCCAACGGGAAAGTGCCAAAACAGGGGGTGGGCTATATCCTTGGGGGGGGGTGGGGCGAAGTTGGTCCGCCGGACTCAGAATGGGGCCGAACTTTGCGAGCGGCCTCCGTGTGCCCGCGGGATGCCCCGGGCACAGCCGCGGCCAAAAACGAGCGCCCGAAGGCCCCCGTCCCAAAACCGCCAAGGGGAAAAGGGCCCAAACGGGGGGTGTGCTATAGCCTTGGTGGGGGGGTGGGGCGAAGTTGGTCCGCCGGACTCGGAATGGGGCCAAACATTGCTAGCGGCCTCCGTGTGCCTGCGGGATGCCCCGGGCACAGCCGCGGCCAAAAACGAGCGCCCGAAGGCCCCCGTCCCAAAACCGCCCAGGGGAAAAGGGCCCAAACGGGGGGTGTGCTATAGCCTTGGTGGGGGGGTGGGGCGAATTTGGTCCGCCGGACTCGGAATGGTGCCAAACTTTGCGAGCGGCCTCTGTTTGCCCGCGGGATGCCCCGGGCACAGCCTCGGCCAATAACGAGCTCCCGAAGGCCCCCGTCCCAAAACCGCCTGCGGAAAATGGCCCAAACTTGGGGTGTGCTATAGCCTTGGTGGTGGTATGGGGAAAAGTTGGTCCGCCGGACTCGGAATGGGGCCAAACTTTGCGAGCGGCCTCCTTTTGCCCGCGGGATACCCCGGGCTCGGCCGCAGCCAAAAACGAGCTCCCGAATGCCCCCGTCCCCAAACCACCCAACGGGAAAGTGCCAAAACAGGGGGTGGGCGATATCCTTGGGGGGGGGGGTGGGGCGAAGTTGGTCCGCCGGACTCAGAATGGGGCCAAACTTTGCGAGCGGCCTCCGTGTGCCCGCGGGATGCCCCGGGCACAGCCGCGGCCAAAAACGAGCGCCCAAAGGCCCCCGTCCCAAAACCGCCCAGGGGGAAAGGGCCCAACAGGGGGGTGTGCTATAGCCTTGGTGGGGGGGTGGGGCGAAGTTCGTCCGCCGGACTCGGAATGGGGCCAAACTTTGCGAGCGGCCTCTGTTTGCCCGCGGGATGCCCCGGGCACAGCCTCGGCCAATAACGAGCTCCCGAAGGCCCCCGTCCCAAAACCGCCTGCGGAAAATGGCCCAAACTTGGGGTGTGCTATAGCCTTGGTGGCGGTATGGGGAGAAGTTGGTCCGCCGGACTCGGAATGGGGCCAAACTTTGCGAGCGGCCTCCTTTTGCCCGCGGGATGACCCGGCCTCGGCCGCGGCCAAAAATGAGCTCCCGAATGCCCCCGTCCCCAAACCACCCAACGGGAAAGTGCCAAAACAGGGGGTGGGCGATATCCTTGGGGGGGGGGGGGTGGGGCGAAGTTGGTCCGCCGGACTCGGAATGGGGCCAAACTTTGCGAGCGGCCTCCTTTTGCCCGCAGGATGCTCCGGGCACGGCCGCGGCCAAAACAGAGCGCCCGAAGATCCCCGTCACAAAACCCCATGCGGAAAATGGCCCAAACGGAGGGTGTGCTATAGCCTTGGTGGGGGGGTGGGGCGAAGTTGGTCCGCCGGACTCGGAATGGGGCCAAACTTTGCGAGCGGCCTCCGTCTGCCCGCGGGATGCCCCGGGCACAGCCGCGGCCAAAAAGAGCGCCCGAAGGCCCCCGTCCCAAAACCGCCAAGGGGAAAAGGGCCCAAACGGGGGGTGTGCTATAGCCTTGGTGGGGGGGTGGGGCGAATTTGGTCCGCCGGACTCGGAATGGGGCCAAACTTTGCGAGCGGCCTTCGTGTCACCGCGGGATGCCCCGGCCACAGCTGCGGCCAAAAACGTGTGCCCGAAGGCCCCCGTCCCAAAACCGCCCCGCGGAAAAGGGCCAAAACGGGGGGTGGGCTATAGCCTTGGTGGGGGGGTGGGGCGAAGTTGGTCCGCCGGACTCGGAATGGGGCAAACTTTGCGAGCGGCCTCCGTGTGCCCGCTGGATGCCTGGGCACAGCCGCGGCCAAAAACGAGCGCCTGAAGGCGCCCGTCACAAAACCCCCGGCGGAAAATGGCCCAAATGGGGGGTGTGCTATAACCTTGGAGGGGGGGTGGGGCGAAGTTGGTCCGCCGGACTCGGAATGGGGCCAAACTTTGCGAGCGGCCTCCGTGTGCCCACGGGATGCCCCGGGCACAGCCGCAGCAAAAGCGAGTGCCCAAAGGCCCCCGTCCCAAAACCGTCCAGCGGAAAAGGGCCAAAACAGGTAGTGGGTTGTAGCCTTGGTGGGGGGGTGGGGCGAAGTTGGTCCGCCGGATTCGGAATGGGGCCAAACTTTGCGAGCGGCCTCCGTGTGCCCGCGGGATGCCCCGGGCACAGCCGCGCCCAAAAACGATCGCCCGAAGGCCCCCGTCCCAAAACCCCCGCGGAAAATGACCCGAACGGGGGGTGTGCTATAGCCTTGGTGGGGGGGTGGGGCGAAGTTGGTCCGCCGGACTCAGAATGGGGCCAAACTTTGCAAGCGGCCTCCTTGTGCCCGTGGGATGCCCCGGGCACAGCCGCGCCCCAAAAACAAGCGCCCGACGGCCCCCGTCCCAAAACCCCCTTCGGAAATGTCCCAAACGGGGGGTGTGCTATGGCCTTGGTGGGGGGGTGGGGCGAAGTTGGTCCGCCGGACTCGGTACGGGGCCAAACTTTGCGAGCGGATTCTGTGTGCCCGCGGGATGCCCCGGGCACAGCCGCGGCCAAAAACGAGCGCCCGTTGGCACCCGTTCCAAAACCGCCCAGCGGAAAAGGCCCAAAACGGGGGGTGGGATATAGCCTTGGTGGGGGGGTGGGGCGAAGTTGGTCCGCCGGACTCGGAATGGGGCCACACTTTGCGAGCGGCCTCCGTCTGCCCGCGGGATGCCCCGGGCACAGCCGCGGCCAAAAACGAGTGCCCGATGGCACCCGTCCCAAAACCGCCCAGCGGAAAAGGGCCAAAACGGGGGGTGGGCTATAGGCCTGGTGGGGGGGTGGGGCGTAGTTGGTCCGCCGTTCTCGGAATGGGGCCAAACTTTGCGAGCGTCCTCCGTGTGCCCGCGGGATGCCCCGGGCTCAGGCGCGCCCGAAAACGTGCGCCCGAAGGCCCCCGTCCCAAAACCCCCGCGGAAAATGGCCCAAACGGGGGGTGTGCTATAGCCTCGGTGGGCGGGTGGGGCGAAGTTGGTCCGCCGGACTCGGAATGGGGCCAAACATTGCGAGCGGCCTCCGTGTGCCCGCGGGATGCTCCGGGCACAGCCGCGGCCAAAAACGATCGCCCGAAGGCCCCCGTCCCAAAACCGTCCCGCGGAAAAGGGCCAAGACGGAGGGTGGGCTGCAGCCTTGGTGGGGGGGTGGGGCGAAGTTGGTCCGCCGGACTCGGAATGGGGCCAAAGTTTGTGAGCGGCCTCCGTGTGCCCGCGGGATGCCTGGGCACAGCCGCGGGCAAAAACGAGCGCCTGAAGGCGCCCGTCACAAAACCCCCGGCGGAAAATTGCCCAAATGGGGGGTGTGCTATAACCTTGGAGGGGGGGTGGGGCGAAGTTGGTCCGCCGGACTCGGAATGGGGCCAAACTTTGCGAACGGTCTCCGTGTGCCCGCGGGATGCCCGGACACAGCTGCGACCAAAAACGAGCGCCCGAAGGCCCCCGTCCCAAAACCCCCTGCGGAAAATGGCCCAAACGGGGGGTGGGATATAGCCTTGGTGGGGGGGTGGGGCGAAGTTGGTCCGCCGGAATCGGAATGGGGGCAAACTTTGCGAGCGGCCTCCGGGTGCCCGCGGGATGCTCCGGGCACAGCCGCGGCCAACAACGATCGCCCGAAGGCCCCCGTCCCAAAACCGTCCCGCGGAAAAGGGCCAAGACGGAGGGTGGGCTGCAGCCTTGGTGGGGGGGTGGGGCGAAGTTGGTCCGCCGGACTCGGAATGGGGCCAAAGTTTGTGAGCGGCCTCCGTGTGCCCGCGGGATGCCTGGGCACAGCCGTGGCCAAAAACGAGCGCCTGAAGGCGCCCGTCACAAAACCCCCGGCGGAAAATTGCCCAAATGGGGGGTGTGCTATAACCTTGGAGGGGGGGTGGGGCGAAGTTGGTCCGCCGGACTCGGAATGGGGCCAAACTTTGCGAACGGTCTCCGTGTGCCCGCGGGATGCCCCGGACACAGCCGCGACCAAAAACGAGCGCCCGAAGGCCCCCGTCCCAAAACCCCCTACGGAAAATGGCCCAAACGGGGGGTGGGATATAGCCTTGGTGGGGGGGTGGGGCGAAGTTGGTCCGCCGGAATCGGAATGGGGGCAAACTTTGCGAGCGGCCTCCGGGTGCCCGCGGGATGCTCCGGGCACAGCCGCGGCCAACAACAATCGCCCGAAGGCCCCCGTCCCAAAACCGTCCCGCGGAAAAGGGCCGAGACGGAGGGTGGGCTGCAGCCTTGGTGGGGGGGTGGGGCGAAGTTGGTCCGCCGGACTCGGAATGGGGCCAAACTTTGCGAGCAGCCTCTCTGTGCCCGCAGGATACGCCGGGCACAGCCGCGGCAAAAAACGAGCGCCCGAAGGCCCCCGTCCCAAAACCCCCTGCGGAAAATGGCCCAAATGGGGGGTGTGCTATAGCCTTGGTGGGGGGGTGGGGCGAAGTTGGTCCGCCGGACTCAGAATGGGGCCAAACTTTGCGAGCGGCATCCGTGTGCCCGCGGGATGGCCCGGGCACAGCCGCAGCAAAAAACGAGGGCCCGAAGGCCCCCGTCCCAAAACCGCCCAGCGGAAAAGGACCAAAACGTGGGGTGGGCTATTGCCTTGGTGGGGGGGTGGGGCGAAGTTGGTCCGCCGTTCTCGGAATGGGGCCAAACTTTGCGAGCGGCCTCCGTGTGCCCGCAGGATGGCCCGGGTACAGCCACGGCCAAAAACGAGCGCCCAAAGGCCCCCGTCCCAAAACCGCCTGCGGAAAATGGCCCAAACGGGGAGTGTGCTATAGCCTTGGTGGGGGGGTAGGGCGAAGTTGGTCCGCCGGACTCGGAATGGGGCCAAACTTTGCGAGCGTCCTTCTTTTGCCCGCGGGATGCCCCGGGCACAGCCGTGGCCAAAAACAAGCGCGCGAAGGCCCCCGTCCCAAAACCGACCAGCGGAAAAGGGCGAAAACGGGGGTTGGCCTATAGCCTTGGTGGGGGGGTGGAGCGAAGTTGGTCCGCCGGACTCGGAATGGGGCCAAACTTTGCGAGCGGCCTCTGCGTGCCCGCAGGAAGACCCGGGTACAGCCGCGGCAAAAAACGAGCACCCGAAGGCCCCCGTCCCAAAGCCGCCTGCGGAAAATGGCCCAAACGGGGGGTGTGCTATAGCCTTGGTGGGGGGGTGGGGCGAAGTTGGTCCGCCGGACTCGGAATGGGGCCAAACTTTGCAAGCGGCCTCCGTGTGCCCGCGGGATGCCCCGGGCACAGCCGCGGCCAAAAACGAGCGCCCGAAGGCCCCCGTCCCAAAACCGCCCAGGGGAAAAGGCCCCAAACGGGGGGTGTGCTATAGCCTTGGTGGGGGGTGGGGCGAAGTTGGTCCGCCGGACTCGGAATTGGGCCAAACTTTACGAGCTACCTCCGTGAGCCCGCGGGATACCCCGGGCACAGCCGCGGCCAAAAACGAGCGCCCGATGGCCCCCGTCCCAAAACCGCCTGCGTAAAATGGCGAAAACGGGGGGTGTGCTATAGCCTTGGTGGGGGGGGTGGGGCGAAGTTGGTCTGCCGGACTCGGAATGGGGCCAAACTTTGCTAGCTGCCTCCGTGTGCCCGCGGGATGCCCCGGGCACAGCCGCGACCAAAAACGAGCGCCCGATGGCCCCCGTCCCAAAACCGCCTGCGTAAAATCGCCCAAACGGGGGGTGTGCTATAGCCTTGGTGGGGGGGTGGGGCGAAGTAGGTCCGCCGGACTCGGAATGGGACCAAACGTTGCGAGCGGCCTCGTTTTGCCCGCGGGATGCCCCGGGCACGGCCGCGGCCAAAAACAAGCGCCCGAAGGCCCCCGTCCCAAAACCCCCTGCGGAAAATGGCCCAAACGGGGGGTGGGGCGAAGTTTGTCCGCCGGACTCGGAATGGGGCCAAACTTTGCGAAAAGCCTCCGTGTGCCCGCGGGAAGCCCCGGGCACAGTCGCGGCCAAAAACGAGCGCCCGAAGACCCAGTCCCAAAACGCCTGCGGAAAATGGCCCAAACGGGGGGTGTGCTATAGCCTTGGTGGGGGGGTGGGGCGAAGTTTGTCCGCCGGACTCGGAATGGGGCCAAACTTTGCGAGCGGCCTCCGTGTGCCCGCGGGATGCCCCGGGCACAGCCGCGGCCAAAAACGAGCGCCCGAAGGCCCCCGTCCCAAAACCGCCCAGGGGAAAAGGGCCCAAACGGGGGGTGTGCTATAGCCTTGGTGGGGGGTGGGGCGAAGTTGGTCCGCTGGACTCGGAATGGGGCCAAACTTTACGAGCTACCTCCTTGAGCCCGCGGGATACCCCGGGCACAGCCGCGGCCAAAAATGAGCGCCCGATGGCCCCCGTCCCAAAACCGCCTGCGTAAAATGGCGAAAACGGGGGGTGTGCTATAGCCTTGGTGGGGGGGGTGGGGCGAAGTTGGTCCGCCGGACTCGGAATGGGGCCAAACTCTGCGAGCTGCCTCCGTGTGCCCGCGGGATGCCCCGGGCACAGCCGCAGCCAAAAACGAGCGCCCGATGTACCCCGTCCCAAAACCGCCTACGTAAAATGGCCCAAACGAGGGGTGTGCTATAGCCTTGGTGGGGGGGTGGGGCGAAGTTGGTCCGCCGGACTCGCAATGGTGCCAAACTTTACGAGCTGCCTCCGTGTGCCCGCGGGATAACCTGGGCACAGCCGCGGCCAAAAACGAGCGCCCGATGGCCCCCGTCCCAAAACCGCCTGCGTAAAATGGCCCAAACGGGGGGTGTGCTATAGCCTTGGTGGGGGGGTGGGGCGAAGTTGGTACGCCGGACTCGGAATGGGGCCAACCGTTGCGAGCGGCCTCGTTTTGCCAGCGGGATGCCCCGGGCACGGCCGCGGCAAAAAACGAGAGCCCGATGGCCCCCGTCCCCAAACCGCCCAGCGGGAAAGTGCCAAAACGGAGGGTGGGATATAGCCGTGGTGGGGGGGTGGGGCGAAGTTGGTCCGCCGGACTCGGAATTGGGCCAAACTTTGTGAGCGGCCACCGTGTGCCCGCGGGATACCCCGGGCACAGCCGCGGCCAAAAATGAGCGCCCGATGGCCCCCGTCCCAAAACCGCCTGCGTAAAATGGCGAAAACGGGGGGTGTGCTATAGCGTTGGTGGGGGAGTGGGGCGAAGTTGGTCCGCCGGACTCGGAATGGGGCCAAACTTTACGAGCGGCCTCCGCGTGCCCGCAGGATGCCCCGGGCACAGCCGCGGCCAAAAATGAGCGCCCGAAGGCCCCCGTCCCAAAACCGCCTGCGGAAAATGGCCCAAACGGGCGGTGTGCTATAGCCTTGGTGGGGGGGTAGGGCGAAGTTGGTCCGCCGGACTCGGAATGGGGCCAAACTTTGCGAGCGGCTTTCCTTTGCCCGCGGAATGCCCCGGGCACAGCCGCGGCCAAAAACGAGCGCCCGAAGGCCCCCGTCCCAAAACCGCCGAGCGGAAAAGGGCCAAAACGGGGGGTGGGCTATAGCCTTGGTGGGGGAGTGGGGCGAAGTTGGTCCGCCGGAGTCGGAATGGGGCCAAACTTTGCGAGCGGCCTCCGCGTGCCCGCAGGATGCCCCGGGCACAGCCGCGGCCAAAAATGAGCGCCCGAAGGCCCCCGTCCCAAAACCGCCTGCGGAAAATGGCCCAAACGGGCGGTGTGCTATAGCCTTGGTGGGGGGGTAGGGCGAAGTTGGTCCGCCGGACTCGGAATGGGGCCAAACTTTGCGAGCGGCTTTCCTTTGCCCGCGGGATGCCCCGGGCACAGCCGCGGCCAAAAACGAGCGCCCGAAGGCCCCCGTCCCAAAACCGCCGAGCGGAAAAGGGCCAAAACGGGGGGTGGGCTATAGCCTTGGTGGGGGAGTGGGGCGAAGTTGGTCCGCCGGACTCGGAATGGGGCCAAACTTTGCGAGCGGCCTCCGCGTGCCCGCAGGATGCCCCGGGCACAGCCGTGGCCAAAAACGAGCGCCCAAAGGCCCCCGTCCCAAAACCGCCTGCGGAAAATGGCCCAAACGGGGAGTGTGCTATAGCCTTGGTGGGGGGGTAGGGCGAAGTTGGTCCGCCGGACTCGGAATGGGGCCAAACTTTGCGAGCGTCCTTCTTTTGCCCGCGGGATGCCCCGGGCACAGCCGTGGCCAAAAACAAGCGCGCGAAGGCCCCCGTCCCAAAACCGACCAGCGGAAAAGGGCGAAAACGGGGGTTGGGCTATAGCCTTGGTGGGGGGGGTGGAGCGAAGTTGGTCCGCCGGACTCGGAATGGGGCCAAACTTTGCGAGCGGCCTCCGCGTGCCCGTAGGAAGACCCGGGTACAGCCGCGGCAAAAAACGAGCACCCGAAGGCCCCCGTCCCAAAGCCGCCTGCGGAAAATGGCCCGAACGGGGGGTGTGCTATAGCCTTGGTGGGGGGGTGGGGCGAAGTTGGTCCGCCGGACTCGGAATGGGGCCAAACTTTGCAAGCGGCCTCCGTGTGCCCGCGGGATGCCCCGGGCACAGCCGCGGCCAAAAATGAGCGCCCGAAGGCCCCCGTCCCAAAACCGCCCAGGGGAAAAGGGCCCAAACGGGGGGTGTGCTATAGCCTTGGTGGGGGGGTGGGGCGAAGTTGTTCCGCCGGACTCGGAATGGGGCCAAACTTTGCGAGCGGCCTCCTTTTGCCCGCGGGATGCCCCGGGCATGGCCGTGGCCAAAAACGAGCGCCCGAAGATCCCCGTCCCAAAACCCCATGCGGAAAATGGCCCAAACAGGGGGTGTGCTATAGCCTTGGTGGGGGGGTGGGGCGAAGTTGGTCCGCCGGACTCAGAATGGGGCCAAACTTTGCGAGCAGCACGCGGGCACGAGCGGCCTCCGTGTGCCCGCGTGATGCCCCGGGCACAGCCGCGGCCAAAAACGAGCGCCCGAAGGCCCCCGTCCCAAAACCGCCCAGGGGAAAAGGGCCCAAACGGGGGGTGAGCTATAGCCTTGGTGGGGGGGTGGGGCGAAGTTGTTCCGCCGGCCTCGGAATGGGGCCAAACTTTGCGAGCGGCCTCCTTTTGCCCGCAGGATGCTCCGGGCACGGCCGCGGCCAAAAAAGAGCGCCCGAAGATCCCCGTCACAAAACCCCATGCGGAAAATGGCCCAAACGGAGGGTGTGCTATAGCCTTGGTGGGGGGGTTGGGCGAAGTTGGTCCGCCGGACTCGGAATGGGGCCAAACTTTGCGAGCGGCTTTCCGTTGCCCGCGGGATGCCCCGGGCACAGCCGCGGCCAAAAACGAGCGCCCGAAAGCCCCCGTCCCAAAACCGCCGAGCGGAAAAGGGCCAAAACGGGGGGTGGGCTATAGCCTTGGGGGGGGAGTGCGGCGAAGTTGGTCCGCCGGGCTCGGAATGGGGCCAAACTTTGCGAGCGGCCTCCGAGTGCCCGCGGGATGCCCCGGGTACAGCCACGGCCAAAAACGGGCGCCCGAAGGCCCCCGTCCCAAAACCCCATGCGGAAAATGGCCAAAACGGGGGGTGTGCTATAGCCTTGGTGGGGGGGTTGGGCGAAGTTGGTCCGCCGGACTCGGAATGGGGCCAAACTTTGCGAGCGGCTTTCCTTTGCCCGCAGGATGCCCCGGGCACAGCCGCGGCCAAAAACGAGCGCCCGAAGGCCCCCGTCCCAAAACCGCCGAGCGGAAAAGGGCCAAAACGGGGGGTGGGCTATAGCCTTGGTGGGGGAGTGGGGCGAAGTTGGTCCGCCGGACTCGGAATGGGGCCAAACTTTGCGAGCGGCCTCCCCGTGCCCGCCGAATGCCCCGGGCACAGCCGCGGCAAAAAATGAGCGCCCGAAGGCCCCTGTCCCAAAACCGCCCAGGGGGAAAGGGCCCAAACGGTGGGTGTGCTATAGCCTTGGTGGGGGGGTGGGGCGAAGTTGGTCCGCCGGACTCGGAATGGGGCCAAACTTTGCGAGCGGCCTCCGTGTGCCCGCGGGATGCCCCGGGCACAGCCGCGGCCAAAAACGAGCGCCCGAAGGCCCCCGTCCCAAAACCGCCCAGGGGGAAAGGGCCCAAACGGGGGGTGTGCTATAGCCTTGGTGGGGGGGTGGGGCGAAGTTGGTCCGCCGGGCTCGGAATGGGGCCAAACTTTGCGAGCGGCCTCCGTGTGCCCGCGGGATGCCCCGGGCACAGCCGCGGCCAAAAACGAGCGCCCGAAGGCCCCCGTCCCAAAATCGCCCAGGCGAAAAGGGCCCAAACGGGGGGTGTGCTATAGCCTTGGAGGGGGGGTGGGGCGAAGTTGGTCCGCCGGACTCGGAATGGGGCCAAACTTTGCGAGCGGCCTCCGTGTGCCCGCGGGATGCCCCGGGCACAGCCGCGGCCAAAAACGAGCGCCCGAAGGCCACCGTCCCAAAACCGCCTGCGTAAAATGGCCCAAACGGGGGGTGTGCTATAGCCTTGGTGGGGGGGTTGGGCGAAGTTGGTCCGCCGGACTCGGAATGGGGCCAAACGTTGCGAGCGGCCTCCTTTTCCTCGTGGGATGCCCCGGGCATGGCTGCGGCCAAAAATGAGCGCCCGAAGGCCCCCGTCCCAAAACCGCCCAGCGGGAAAGTGCCAAAACGGGGCGTGGGCTATAGCCTTGGTGGGGGGGTGGGGCGAAGTTGGTCCGCCGGACTCGGAATGGGGCCAAACTTTGCGAGCGGCCTCCGTATGCCCGCGGCATGCCCCGGGCACATCCGCGGCCAAAAACGAGCGCCCGAAGGCCCCCGTCCCAAAACGCCTGCGGAAAATGGCCCAAACGGGGGGTGTGCTATAGCCTTGGTGGAGGGGTGGGGCGAAGTTGGTCCGGCGGACTCGGAATGGGGCCAAACTTTACGAGCTGCCTCCGTGTGCCCGCGGGATGCTCCGGGCACAGCCGCGGCCAAAAACGAGCGCCCGATCGCCCCCGTCCCAAAACCGCCTGCGTAAAATGGCCAAAACGGGGGTGTGCTATAGCCTTGGTGGGGGGGTAGGACGAAGTTGGTCCGCCGGACTCAGAATGGGGCCAAACTTTGCGAGCGGCCTTCTTTTGCCCGCGGGATGCCCCGGGCACAGACGCGGCCAAAAACGAGAGCGCGAAGGCCCCCGTCCCATAACCGACCAGCGGAAAAGGGCCAAAACGGGGGGTGAGCTGTAGCCTTGGTGGGGGGGTGGAGCGAAGTTGGTCCGCCGGTCTCGGAATGGGGCCAAACTTTCCGAGCGGCCTCCGTGTGCCCGCGGGATACCCCGGGCACAGCCGCGGCAAAAAACGAGCGCCTGAAAGCCCACGTCCCAAAACCGTCCAGGGGGAAAGGGCCCAAACGGGGGGTGTGCTATAGCCTTGGTGGGGGAGTGGGGCGAAGTTGGTCCGCTGGACTCGGAATGGGGCCAAACTTTGCGAGCGACCTCCGCGTGCCCGCCGGATGCCCCGGGCACAGCCGCGGCCAAAAACGAGCGCCCGAAGGCCCCCGTCCCAAAACCGCCTGCGGAAAATGGCCCAAACTTGGGGTGTGCTATAGCCTTGGTGGTGGTATGGGGCGGAGTTGGTCCGCCGGACTCGGAATGGGGCCAAACTTTGCGAGCGGCCTCCTTTTGCCCGCGGGATGCCCCGGGCTCGGCCGCGGCCAAAAACGAGCTCCCGAATGCCCCCGTCCCCAAACCACCCAACGGGAAAGTGCCAAAACAGGGGGTGGGCTATATCCTTGGGGGGGGGGGGGTGGGGCGAAGTTGGTCCGCCGGACTCAGAATGGGGCCAAACTTTGCGAGCGGCCTCCGTGTACCCGCGGGATGCCCCGGGCACAGCCGCGGCCAAAAACGAGTGCCCGAAGGCCCCCGTCCCAGAACCGCCCAGGGGAAAAGGGCCCAAACGGGGGGTGTGCTATAGCCTTGGTGGGGGGGTGGGGCGAAGTGGGTCCGCCGGACTAGGAATGGGGCCAAACTTTGCAAGCGGCCTCCGTGTGCCCGCGGGATGCCCCGGACACAGCCGCGGCCAAAAACGATCGCCCGAAGGCCCCCGTCCCAAAACCACCCAGGGGAAAAGGGCCCAAACGGGGGGTGTGCTATAGCCTTGGTGGGGGGGTGGGGCGAATTTGGTCCGCCGGACTCGGAATGGGGACAAACTTTGCGAGCGGCCTCCGTGTGCCCGCGGGATATCCCGGGCACAGCCGCGGCCAAAAACGAGCGCCCGAAGGCCCCCGTCCCAAAACCGCCCAGGGGGAAAGGGCCTAAAAGGGGGGTGTGCTATAGCCTTGGTGGGGGGGTGGGGCGAAGTTGGTCCGCCGGACTCGGAATGGGGCCAAACTTTGCGAGCGGCCTCTGTTTGCCCGCGGGATGCCCCGGGCACAGCCTCGGACAATAACGAGCTCCCGAAGGCCCCGTCCCAAAACCGCCTGCGGAAAATGGCCGAAACTTGGGGTGTGCTATAGCCTTGGTGGTGGTATTGGGCGAAGTTGGTCCGCCGGACTCGGAATAGGGCCAAACTTTGCGAGCGGCCTCCTTTTGCCCGCGGGATGCCCCGGGCTCGGCCGCGGCCAAAAACGAGCTCCCGAATGCCCCCGTCCCCAAACCACCCAACGGGAAAGTGCCAAAACAGGGGGTGGGCTATATCCTTGGGGGGGGGGGTGGGGCAAAGTTGGTCCGCCGGACTCAGAATGGGGCCAAACTTTGCGAGCAGCCTCCGTGTGCCCGCGGGATGCCCCGGGCACAGCCGCGGCCAACAACGAGCGCCCGAAGGCCCCCGTCCCAAAACCGCCCAGGGGAAAAGGGCCCAAACGGGGGGTGTGCTATAGCCTTGGTGGGGGGGGGGGGTGGGGTGAAGTTGGTCCGCCGGACTCGGAATGGGGCCAAACTTTGCTAGCGGCCTCCGTGTGCCCGCGGGATGCCCCGGGCACAGCCGCGGCCAAAAACGAGCGCCCGAAGGCCCCCGTCCCAAAACCGCCCAGGGGCAAAAGGCCCAAACGGGGGGTGTGCTATAGCCTTGGTGGGGGGGTGGGGCGAAGTTGGTCCGCCAGACTCGGAATGGGGCCAAACTTTGCGAGCGGCCTCTGTTTGCCCGCGGGATGCCCCGGGCACAGCCTCGGACAATAACGAGCTCCCGAAGGCCCCGTCCCAAAACCGCCTGCGGAAAATGGCCCAAACTTGGGGTGTGCTATAGCCTTGGTGGTGGTATTGGGCGAAGTTGGTCCGCCGGACTCGGAATAGGGCCAAACTTTGCGAGCGGCCTCCTTTTGCCCGCGGGATGCCCCGGGCTCGGCCGCGGCCAAAAACGAGCTCCCGAATGCCCCCGTCCCCAAACCACCCAACGGGAAAGTGCCAAAACAGGGGGTGGGCTATATCCTTGGGGGGGGGGGTGGGGCAAAGTTGGTCCGCCGGACTCAGAATGGGGCCAAACTTTGCGAGCAGCCTCCGTGTGCCCGCGGGATGCCCCGGGCACAGCCGCGGCCAAAAACGAGCGCCCGAAGGCCCCCGTCCCAAAACCGCCCAGGGGCAAAGGGCCCAAACGGGGGGTGTGCTATAGCCTTGGTGGGGGGGTGGGGCGAATTTGGTCCGCCGGACTCGGAATGGGGCCAAACTTTGCGAGCGGCCTCCGTGTGCCCGCGGGATGCCCCGGGCACAGCCGCGGCCAAAAACGAGCTCCCGAAGGCCCCCGTCCCAAAACCGCCCAGGGGAAAAGGGCCCAAAAGGGGGGTGTGCTATAGCCTTGGTGGGGGGGTGGGGCGAAGTTGGTCCGCCGGACTCGGAATGGGGCCAAACTTTGCGAGCGGCCTCTGTTTGCCCGCAGGATGCCCCGGGCACAGCCGCGGCCAAAAACGAGCGCCCGAAGGCCACCGTCCCAAAACCGCCTGCGTAAAATGGCCCAAACGGGGGGTGTGCTATAGCCTTGGTGGGGGGGTGGGGCGAAGTTGGTCCGCCGGACTCGGAATGGGGCCAAACTTTGCGAGCGGCCTCCGTGTGCCCGCGGGATGCCCCGGGCTCAGCCGCGGCCAAAAACGAGCGCCCGAAGGCCCCCGTCCCAAAACCGCCCAGGGGAAAAGGGCCCAAACGGGGGGTGTGCTATAGCCTTGGTGGGGGGGTGGGGCGAATTTGGTCCGCCGGACTCGGAATGGGGCCAAACTTTGCGAGCGGCCTCCGTGTGCCCGCGGGATGCCCCGGGCACAGCCGCGGCCAAACACGAGCGCCCGAAGGCCCCCGTCCCAAAACCGCCCAGGGGAAAGGGCCCAAACGGGGGGTGAGCTATAGCCTTGGTGGGGGGGTGGGGCGAAGTTGGTCCGCCGGACTCGGAATGGGGCCAAACTTTGCGAGCGGCCTCTGTTTGCCCGCGGGATGCCCCGGGCACAGCCTCGGCCAATAACGAGCTCCCGAAGGCCCCCGTCCCAAAACCGCCTGCGGAAAATGGCCCAAACTTGGGGTGTGCTATAGCCTTGGTGGTGGTATGGGGCGAAGTTGGTCCGCGGGACTCGGAAAGGGGCCAAACTTTGCGAGCGGCCTCCGTGTGCCCGCGGGATGCCCCGGGCTCGGCCGCGGCCAAAAACGAGCTCCCGAATTCCCCCGTCCCCAAACCACCCAACGGGAAAGTGCCAAAACAGGGGGTGGGCTATATCCTTGGGGGGGGGGGGGGGGGGGCGAAGTTGGTCCGCCGGACTCAGAATGGGGCCGAACTTTGCGAGCGGCCTCCGTGTGCCCGCGGGATGCCCCGGGCACAGCCGCGGCCAAAAACGAGCGCCCGAAGGCCCCCGTCCCAAAACCGCCAAGGGGAAAAGGGCCCAAACGGGGGGTGTGCTATAGCCTTGGTGGGGGGGTGGGGCGAAGTTGGTCCGCCGGACTCGGAATGGGGCCAAACATTGCTAGCGGCCTCCGTGTGCCCGCGGGATGCCCCGGGCACAGCCGCGGCCAAAAACGAGCGCCCGAAGGCCCCCGTCCCAAAACCGCCCAGGGGAAAAGGGCCCAAACGGGGGGTGTGCTATAGCCTTGGTGGGGGGGTGGGGCGAATTTGGTCCGCCGGACTCGGAATGGGGCCAAACTTTGCGAGCGGCCTCTGTTTGCCCGCGGGATGCCCCGGGCACAGCCTCGGCCAATAACGAGCTCCCGAAGGCCCCCGTCCCAAAACCGCCTGCGGAAAATGGCCCAAACTTGGGGTGTGCTATAGCCTTGGTGGTGGTATGGGGAAAAGTTGGTCCGCCGGACTCGGAATGGGGCCAAACTTTGCGAGCGGCCTCCTTTTGCCCGCGGGATACCCCGGGCTCGGCCGCGGCAAAAAACGAGCTCCCGAATGCCCCCGTCCCCAAACCACCCAACGGGAAAGTGCCAAAACAGGGGGTGGGCGATATCCTTGGGGGGGGGGGGGGGTGGGGCGAAGTTGGTCCGCCGGACTCAGAATGGGGCCAAACTTTGCGAGCGGCCTCCGTGTGCCCGCGGGATGCCCCGGGCACAGCCGCGGCCAAAAACGAGCGCCCAAAGGCCCCCGTCCCAAAACCGCCCAGGGGGAAAGGGCCCAACAGGGGGGTGTGCTATAGCCTTGGTGGGGGGCTGGGGCGAAGTTGGTCCGCCGGACTCGGAATGGGGCCAAACTTTGCGAGCGGCCTCTATTTGCCCGCGGGATGCCCCGGGCACAGCCTCGGCCAATAACGAGCTCCCGAAGGCCCCCGTCCCAAAACCGCCTGCGGAAAATGGCCCAAACTTGGGGTGTGCTATAGCCTTGGTGGCGGTATGGGGAGAAGTTGGTCCGCCGGACTCGGAATGGGGCCAAACTTTGCGAGCGGCCTCCTTTTGCCCGCGGGATGACCCGGCCTCGGCCGCGGCCAAAAACGAGCTCCCGAATGCCCCCGTCCCCAAACCACCCAACGGGAAAGTGCCAAAACAGGGGGTGGGCGATATCCTTGGGGGGGGGGTGGGGCGAAGTTGGTCCGCCGGACTCGGAATGGGGCCAAACTTTGCGAGCGGCCTCCTTTTGCCCGCAGGATGCTCCGGGCACGGCCGCGGCCAAAACAGAGCGCCCGAAGATCCCCGTCACAAAACCCCATGCGGAAAATGGCCCAAACGGAGGGTGTGCTATAGCCTTGGTGGGGGGGTGGGGCGAAGTTGGTCCGCCGGACTCGGAATGGGGCCAAACTTTGCGAGCGGCCTCCGTCTGCCCGCGGGATGCCCCGGGCACAGCCGCGGCCAAAAACGAGCGCCCGAAGGCCCCCGTCCCAAAACCGCCCAGGGGAAAAGGGCCCTAACGGGGGGTGTGCTATAGCCTTGGTGGGGGGGTGGGGCGAATTTGGTCCGCCGGACTCGGAATGGGGCCAAACTTTGCGAGCGGCCTTCGTGTGACCGCGGGATGCCCCGGCCACAGCTGCGGCCAAAAACGTGTGCCCGAAGGCCCCCGTCCCAAAACCGCCCCGCGGAAAAGGGCCAAAACGGGGGGTGGGCTATAGCCTTGGTGGGGGGGTGGGGCGAAGTTGGTCCGCCGGACTCGGAATGGGGCCAAACTTTGCGAGCGGCCTCCGTGTGCCCGCTGGATGCCTGGGCACAGCCGCGGCCAAAAACGAGCGCCTGAAGGCGCCCGTCACAAAACCCCCGGCGGAAAATGGCCCAAATGGGGGGTGTGCTATAACCTTGGAGGGGGGGTGGGGCGAAGTTGGTCCGCCGGACTCGGAATGGGGCCAAACTTTGCGAGCGGCCTCCGTGTGCCCACGGGATGCCCCGGGCACAGCCGCAGCAAAAGCGAGTGCCCAAAGGCCCCCGTCCCAAAACCGTCCAGCGGAAAAGGGCCAAAACAGGTAGTGGGTTGTAGCCTTGGTGGGGGGGTGGGGCGAAGTTGGTCCGCCGGATTCGGAATGGGCCAAACTTTGCGAGCGGCCTCCGTGTGCCCGCGGGATGCCCCGGGCACAGCCGCGCCCAAAAACGATCGCCCGAAGGCCCCCGTCCCAAAACCCCCGCGGAAAATGACCCGAACGGGGGGTGTGCTATAGCCTTGGTGGGGGGGTGGGGCGAAGTTGGTCCGCCGGACTCAGAATGGGGCCAAACTTTGCAAGCGGCCTCCTTGTGCCCGTGGGATGCCCCGGGCACAGCCGCGCCCCAAAAACAAGCGCCCGACGGCCCCCGTCCCAAAACCCCCTTCGGAAATGTCCCAAACGGGGGGTGTGCTATGGCCTTGGTGGGGGGGTGGGGCGAAGTTGGTCCGCCGGACTCGGTACGGGGCCAAACTTTGCGAGCGGATTCTGTGTGCCCGCGGGATGCCCCGGGCACAGCCGCGGCCAAAAACGAGCGCCCGTTGGCACCCGTTCCAAAACCGCCCAGCGGAAAAGGCCCAAAACGGGGGTGGGATATAGCCTTGGTGGGGGGGTGGGGCGAAGTTGGTCCGCCGGACTCGGAATGGGGCCAAACATTGCGAGCGGCCTCCGTGTGCCCGCGGGATGCCCCGGGCACAGCCGCGGCCAAAAACGAGTGCCCGATGGCACCCGTCCCAAAACCGCCCAGCGGAAAAGGGCCAAAACGGGGGGTGGGCTATAGGCCTGGTGGGGGGGTGGGGCGTAGTTGGTCCGCCGTTCTCGGAATGGGGCCAAACTTTGCGAGCGTCCTCCGTGTGCCCGCGGGATGCCCCGGGCTCAGGCGCGCCCGAAAACGTGCGCCCGAAGGCCCCCGTCCCAAAACCCCCGCGGAAAATGGCCCAAACGGGGGGTGTGCTATAGCCTCGGTGGGCGGGTGGGGCGAAGTTGGTCCGCCGGACTCGGAATGGGGCCAAACATTGCGAGCGGCCTCCGTGTGCCCGCGGGATGCTCCAGGCACAGCCGCGGCCAAAAACGATCGCCCGAAGGCCCCCGTCCCAAAACCGTCCCGCGGAAAAGGGCCAAGACGGAGGGTGGGCTGCAGCCTTGGTGGGGGGGTGGGGCGAAGTTGGTCCGCCGGACTCGGAATGGGGCCAAAGTTTGTGAGCGGCCTCCGTGTGCCCGCGGGATGCCTGGGCACAGCCGCGGCCAAAAACGAGCGCCTGAAGGCGCCCGTCACAAAACCCCCGGCGGAAAATTGCCCAAATGGGGGGTGTGCTATAACCTTGGAGGGGGGGTGGGGCGAAGTTGGTCCGCCGGACTCGGAATGGGGCCAAACTTTGCGAACGGTCTCCGTGTGCCCGCGGGATGCCCCGGACACAGCTGCGACCAAAAACGAGCGCCCGAAGGCCCCCGTCCCAAAACCCCCTGCGGAAAATGGCCCAAACGGGGGGTGGGATATAGCCTTGGTGGGGGGGTGGGGCGAAGTTGGTCCGCCGGAATCGGAATGGGGGCAAACTTTGCGAGCGGCCTCCGGGTGCCCGCGGGATGCTCCGGGCACAGCCGCGGCCAACAACGATCGCCCGAAGGCCACCGTCCCAAAACCGTCCCGCGGAAAAGGGCCAAGACGGAGGGTGGGCTGCAGCCTTGGTGGGGGGGTGGGGCGAAGTTGGTCCGCCGGACTCGGAATGGGGCCAAAGTTTGTGAGCGGCCTCCGTGTGCCCGCGGGATGCCTGGGCACAGCCGTGGCAAAAAACGAGCGCCTGAAGGCCCCCGTCACAAAACCCCCGGCGGAAAATTGCCCAAATGGGGGGTGTGCTATAACCTTGGAGGGGGGGTGGGGCGAAGTTGGTCCGCCGGACTCGGAATGGGGCCAAACTTTGCGAACGGTCTCCGTGTGCCCGCGGGATGCCCCGGACACAGCCGCGACCAAAAACGAGCGCCCGAAGGCCCCCGTCCCAAAACCCCCTGCGGAAAATGGCCCAAACGGGGGGTGGGATATAGCCTTGGTGGGGGGGTGGGGCGAAGTTGGTCCGCCGGAATCGGAATGGGGGCAAACTTTGCGAGCGGCCTCCGGGTGCCCGCGGGATGCTCCGGGCACAGCCGCGGCCAACAACAATCGCCCGAAGGCCCCCGTCCCAAAACCGTCCCGCGGAAAAGGGCCGAGACGGAGGGTGGGCTGCAGCCTTGGTGGGGGGGTGGGGCGAAGTTGGTCCGCCGGACTCGGAATGGGGCCAAACTTTGCGAGCAGCCTCTCTGTGCCCGCAGGATACCCCGGGCACAGCCGCGGCAAAAAACGAGCGCCCGAAGGCCCCCGTCCCAAAACCCCCTGCGGAAAATGGCCCAAATGGGGGGTGTGCTATAGCCTTGGTGGGGGGGTGGGGCGAAGTTGGTCCGCCGGACTCAGAATGGGGCCAAACTTTGCGAGCGGCATCCGTGTGCCCGCGGATGGCCCGGGCACAGCCGCAGCAAAAAACGAGGGCCCGAAGGCCCCCGTCCCAAAACCGCCCAGCGGAAAAGGACCAAAACGTGGGGTGGGCTATTGCCTTGGTGGGGGGGTGGGGCGAAGTTGGTCCGCCGTTCTCGGAATGGGGCCAAACTTTGCGAGCGGCCTCCGTGTGCCCGCGGGATGCCCCGGACACAGCCGCGCCCAAAAACGAGCACCCGAAGGCCCCCGTCCCAAAACCGTCCAGCGGAATAGGGCCAAAACGGTGGGTGGGCGATAGCCTTGGTGGGGGGGGTGGGGCGAAGTTGGTCCGCCGTTCTCGGAATGGGGCCAAACTTTGCGAGCGGCCTCGGTGTGCCCGCGGGATGTCCTGGGCGCAGCCGTACCCAAAAACGAGTGCCCGAAGGCCCCCGTCCCAAAACCGTCCCGCGGAAAAGGGCCGAGACGGAGGGTGGGCTGCAGCCTTGGTGGGGGGGTGGGGCGAAGTTGGTCCGCCGGACTCAGAATGGGGCCAAACTTTGCGAGCGGCATCCGTGTGCCCGCGGGATGGCCCGGGCACAGCCGCAGCAAAAAACGAGGGCCCGAAGGCCCCCGTCCCAAAACCGCCCAGCGGAAAAGGACCAAAACGTGGGGTGGGCTATTGCCTTGGTGGGGGGGTGGGGCGAAGTTGGTCCGCCGTTCTCGGAATGGGGCCAAACTTTGCGAGCGGCCTCCGTGTGCCCGCGGGATGCCCCGGACACAGCCGCACCCAAAAACGAGCACCCGAAGGCCCCCGTCCCAAAACCGTCCAGCGGAATAGGGCCAAAACGGTGGGTGGGCGATAGCCTTGGTGGGGGGGGTGGGGCGAAGTTGGTCCGCCGTTCTCGGAATGGGGCCAAACTTTGCGAGCGGCCTCGGTGTGCCCGCGGGATGTCCTGGGCGCAGCCGTACCCAAAAACGAGTGCCCGAAGGCCCCCGTCCCAAAACAGTCCTGCGGAAAAGGGCCAAAACGGGGGGTGGGCTATAGCCTTGGTGGGGGGGGGGGGGTGGGGCGAAGATGGTCCGCCGTTCTCGGAATGAGGCCAAACTTTGCAAGCGGCCTCCGTGTGCCTGCGGGATGCCCCGGGCACAATCACACCCAAAAACGAGCGCCCGAAGGCCCCCGTCCCAAAACCCCCTGCGGAAAATGGCCCAAACGGGGGGTGTGCTATAGCCTTGGTGGGGGAGAGGGGCGAAGTTGGTCCGCCGAACTCGGAATGGGGCCAACCTTTGCGAACGGCCTCCGTGTGCCCGCGGGATTCCCCCGGCACAGCCGCGGCCAAAAACGAGCGCCCGAAGGCCCCAGTCCCAAAACCGCCTAGCGGAAAAGGGCCACAATGGGGGGTGGGCTATAGGCTTGGTGGGGGGGTGGGGCGTAGTTGGTCCTCCGTTCTCGGAATCGGGGCAAACTTTGCGAGCGGCCTCCGTGTGCCCGCGGGATGCCCCGGGCACAGCCGCAACCAAAAACGAGCGCCCGAAGGCCCCCGTCCCAAAACCGCCCAGCGGAAAAGGACCAAAACGTGGGGTGGGCTATTGCCTTGGTGGGGGGGTGGGGCGAAGTTGGTCCGCCGGACTCGGAATGGGGCCAAACTTTGCGAGCGGCCTTCGTGTGCCCGCGGATGCCCCGGGCACAGCCGCGGCCAAAAACGAGCGCCCGAAGGCCCCCGTCCCAAACCGCCCAGCGGAAAAGGACCAAACGTGGGGTGGGCTATTGCCTTGGTGGGGGGGTGGGGCGAAGTTGGTCCGCCGGACTCGGAATGGGGCCAAACTTTGCGAGCGGGCTTCGTGTGCCGCGGGATGCCCGGGGCACAGCCGCGCCCAAAAACGAGCGCCCGAAGGCCCCAGTCCCAAAACCGCCTAGCGGAAAAGGGCCACAATGGGGGGTGGGCTATAGCTTGGTGGGGGGGTGGGGCGTAGTTGGTCCTCCGTTCTCGGAATCGGGGCAAACTTTGCGAGCGGCCTCCGTGTGCCCGCGGATGCCCCGGGCACAGCCGCAACCAAAAACGAGCGCCCGAAGGCCCCCGTCCCAAAACCGCCCAGCGGAAAAGGACCAAAACGTGGGGTGGGCTATTGCCTTGGTGGGGGGGTGGGGCGAAGTTGGTCCGCCGGACTCGGAATGGGGCCAAACTTTGCGAGCGGCCTTCGTGTGCCCGCGGGATGCCCCGGGCACAGCCGCGGCCAAAAACGAGCGCCCGAAGGCCCCCGTCCCAAAACCGCCCAGCGGAAAAGGACCAAAACGTGGGGTGGGCTATTGCCTTGGTGGGGGGGTGGGGCGAAGTTGGTCCGCCGGACTCGGAATGGGGCCAAACTTTGCGAGCGGGCTTCGTGTGCCCGCGGGATGCCCGGGGCACAGCCGCGCCCAAAAACGAGCGCCCGAAGGCCCCAGTCCCAAAACCGCCTAGCGGAAAAGGGCCACAATGGGGGGTGGGCTATAGGCTTGGTGGGGGGTGGGGCGTAGTTGGTCCTCCGTTCTCGGAATCGGGGCAAACTTTGCGAGCGGCCTCCGTGTGCCCGCGGGATGCCCCGGGCACAGCCGCAACCAAAAACGAGCGCCCGAAGGCCCCCGTCCCAAAACCGCCCAGCGGAAAAGGACCAAAACGTGGGGTGGGCTATTGCCTTGGTGGGTGGGTGGGGCGAAGTTGGTCCGCCGGACTCGGAATGGGGCCAAACTTTGCGAGCGGCCTTCGTGTGCCCGCGGGATGCCCCGGGCACAGCCGCGGCCAAAAACGAGCGCCCGAAGGCCCCCGTCCCAAAACCGCCCAGCGGAAAAGGACCAAAACGTGGGGTGGGCTATTGCCTTGGTGGGGGGGTGGGGCGAAGTTGGTCCGCCGTTCTTGGAATGGGGCCAAACTTTGCGAGCGGCCTCCGTGTGCCCGCGGGATGCCCCGGGCACAGCCGCGCCCAAAAACGAGCGCCCGAAGGCCCCCGTCCCAAAACCGTCCAGCGGAAAAGGGCCAAAACGATGGGTGGGCGATAGCCTTGGTGGGGGGGGGGTGGGGCGAAGTTGGTCCGCCGTTCTCGGAATGGGGCCAAACTTTGCGAGCGGCCTCCGTGTGCCCACGGGATGCCCCGGGCGCAGGCGCGCCCAAAAACGAATGGCCGAAGGCCCCCGTCCCAAAACCCCCTGCGGAAAATGGTCCAAACGGGGGGTGTGCTATAGCCTTGGTGGGGGGGTGGGGCGAAGTTGGTCCGCCGGACTCGGAATGGGGCCAAACTTTGCGAGCGGCCTCCGTGTGCCCGCGGGATGTCCTGGGCACAGCCGTGCCCAAAAACGAGTGCCCGAAGGCCCGCGTCCCAAAACAGTCCTGCGGAAAAGGGCCAAAACGGGGGGTGGGCTATAGCCTTGGTGGGGGAGGGGGGTGGGGCGAAGATGGTCCGCCGTTCTCGGAATGAGGCCAAACTTTGCAAGCGGCCTCCGTGTTCCTGCGGGATGCCCCGGGCACAATCGTACCCAAAAACGAGCGCCCGAAGGCCCCCGTCCCAAAACCGTCCAGCGGAAAAGGACCAAACGGAGGGTGGGTTATAGCCTTGGTGCTGGGGTGGGGCGAAGTTGGTCCGCCGGACTCGGAATGGGGCCAAACTTTGCGAGCGGCCTGCTTTTGCCCGCGGGATTCCCCCGGCACAGCCGCGGCCAAAAACGAGCGCCCGAAGGCCCCTATCCCAAAACCCCCTGCGGAAAATGGCCCAAACGGGGGGTGTGCTATAGCCTTGGTGGGGGGATGGGGCGAAGTTGGTCCGCCGGACTCGGAATGGGGCCAAACTTTGCGAGCGGCATTCGTGTGACCGCGGGATGCCCCGGGCACAGCTGCGGCCAAAAACGTGTGCCCGAAAGCCCCCGTCCCAAAACCACCCCGCGGAAAAGGGCCAAAACGGGGGGTGGGCTATAGCCTTGGTGGGGGGTTGGGGCGAAGTTGTTCCGCCGGACTCGCAATGGGGCCAAACTTGGCGAGCAGCCTCCGTGTGCCCGCGGGATGCCTGGGCACAGCCGCAGCCAAAAACGAGCGCCTGAAGGCGCCCGTCACAAAACCCCCGGCGGAAAATGGCCCAAATGGGGGGTGTGCTATAACCTTGGAGGGGGGGTGGGGCGAAGTTGGTCCGCCGGACTCGGAATGGGGCCAAACTTTGCGAGCGGCCTACGTGTGCCCACGGGATGCCCCGGGCACAGCCGCAGCAAAAGCGAGTGCCCAAGGGCCCCCGTCCCAAAACCGTCCAGCGGAAAAGGGCCAAAACGTGCGGTGGGCTGTAGCCTTAGTGGGGGGGTGGGGCGAAGTTGGTCCGCCGGATTCGGAATGGGGCCAAACTTTGCGAGCGGCCTCCGTGTGCCCGTGGGATGCCCCGGGCTCAGCCGCGCCCGAAATCGAGCGCCCGAAGGCCCCCGTCCCAAAACCGTCCAGCGGAAAAGGGCCAAAACGGGGGGTGTGCTATTGCCTTGGTGGGGGGGTGGGGCGAAGTTGGTCCGCCGGACTCGGAATGGGGCCAAACTTTGCGAGCGGCCTCCGTGTGCCCGCGGGATGCCCCAGGCACAGCCGCGCCCAAAAATGAGCGCCCGAAGGCCCCCGTCCCAAAACCCCCGCAGAAAATGGCCCAAACGGGGGGTGTGCCATAGCCTCGGTGGGTGGGTGGGGCGAAGTTGGTCCGCCGGACTCGGAATGGGGCCAAACTTTGCGAGCGGCCTCCTTGTGCCCGCGGGATGCCCCGGGCACGTCCGCGCCCAAAAACAAGCGCCCGACGTCCCCCGTCCCAAAACCCCCTTCGGAAATGTCCCAAACGGGGGGTGTGCTATGGCCTTGGTGGGGGGGTGGGGCGAAGTTGGTCCGCCGGACTCGGTACGGGGCCAAACATTCCGAGCGGATTCCGTGTGCCCGCGGGATGCCCGGGCACAGCCGCGGACAAAAACGAGAGCCCGATGGCACCCGTCCCAAAACCGCCCAGCGGAAAAGGGCCAAAACGGGGGGTGGGCTGTAGCCTTGGTGGGGGGGTGGGGCGTAGTTGGTCCGCCGATTTCGGAATCGGGCCAAACTTTGCGAGCGGCCTCCGTGTGCCCGCGGGATGCCCCGGGCACAGCCGCGGCCAAAAACGAGCGCCCGTAGGCCCCCGTCCCAAAACCGCCCAGCGGAAAAGGACGAAAACGTGGGGTGGGCTATTGCCTTGGTGGGGGGGTGGAGCGAAGTTGGTCCGCCGGACTCGGAATGGGGCCAAACATTGCGAGCGGCCTCCGTGTGCCCGCGGGATGCTCCGGGCACAGCCGCGGCCAACAACGATCGCCTGAAGGCCCCCGTCCCAAAACCGTCCCGCGGAAAAGGGCCAAGACGGAGGGTGGGCTGCAGCCTTGGTGGGGGGGTGGGGCGAAGTTGGTCCGCCGGACTCGGAATGGGGCCAAACTTTGCGAGCAGCCTCTGTGTGCCCGCAGGATACCCCGGGCACAGCCGCGGCAAAAAACGAGCGCCCGAAGGCCCCCGTCCCAAAACCGCCCAGGGGAAAATGGCCAAAACAGGTGGTGGGCTATAGCCTTGGTGGGGGCGTGGGAAGAAGTTGGTCCGCGGGACTCGGAATGGGGCCAAACTTTGCAAGCGGCCTCCACGTGCCCGCAGGATGCCCCGGGCACAGCCGCGCCCGAAAACGAGCGCCCGAAGGCCCCCGTCCCAAAACCGTCCAGCGGAAAAGGGCCAAAACGGGGGGTGTGCTATTGCCTTGGTGGGGGGGTGGGGCGAAGTTGGTCCGCCGGACTCGGAATGGGTTCAAACTTTGCGAACGGCCTCCGTGTGCCCGCGGGATGCCCCGGGCACGTCCACGCCCAAAAACAAGCGCCCGACGTCCCCCATCCCAAAACCCCCTGCGGAAAATGGCCCAAACGGGGGGTGGGCTATAGCCTTGGTGGAGGGATGGGGCGAAGTTGGTCCGCCGGACTCGGAATGAGGCCAAACTTTGCGAGCAGCCTCTGTGTGCCCGCAGGATGCCCCGGGCACAGCCGCGGCCAAAACTGAGCGCCCGAAGGCCCCCGTCCCAAAACCACCTGCGGAAAATGGCCCAAATGGGGGGTGTGCTATAGCCTTGGTGGGGGGGTGGGGCGAAGTTGGTCCGCCGGACTCAGAATGGGGTTAAACTTTGCGAGCGGCCTCCGTGTGCCCGCGGGATGCCCCGGGCACAGCCGCGGCAAAAAACGAGCGCCCAAAGGACCCCGTCCCAAAGCCGCCCCGCGGAAAAGGGCCAAAACGGGGGGTGTCTATAGCCTTGGCGAGGGGGGGGCGAAGTTGGTCCGCCGGACTCGGAATGGGGCCAAACTTTACGAGCAGCCTCTGTGTGCCCGCAGGATGCCCCGGGCACAGCCGCGGCCAAAAACGAGCGCCCGAAGGCCCCCGTCCCAAAACCCCCTGCGGAAAATGGCCCAAATGGGGGGTGTGCTATAGCCTTGGTGGGGGGGTGGGGCGAAGTTGGTCCGCCGGACTCAGAATGGGGTTAAACTTTGCGAGCGGCCTCCGTGTGCCCGCGGGATGCCCCGGGCACAGCCGCGGCCAAAAACGAGCGCCCGAAGGCCCCCGTCCCAAAACCGCCCAGCGGAAAAGGGCCAAAACGGGCGGTGTGCTATAGCCTTGGTGTGGGGGTGGGGCGAAGTTGGTCCACCGAACTCGGAATGGGGACAAACTTTGCGAGCGGCCTCCGTGTGCCCGCGGGATGGCCCGGGCACAGCCGTACCCAAAAACGAGCGCCCGAAGGCCCCCGTCCCAAAACCGCCCAGCGGAAAAGGGCCAAAACGGGGGTTGTGCTATAGCCTTGTGGGGGGGCGGGGCGAAGTTGATCCGCCGTACTCGGAATGGGGCCAAACTTTGCGAGTGGCCTCCGTTTGCCCTGGGGATACCCCGGGCACAGCCGCGCCCAAAAACGAGCGCTCGAAGGCCCCCGTCCCAAAACCGCCCAGCGGAAAAGGGCCAAAACGGGGGGTGTGCTATAGCCTTGTGGGGGGGCGGGGCGAAGTTGATCCGCCGTACTCGGAATGGGGCCAAACTTTGCGAGTGGCCTCCGTTTGCCCTGGGGATGCCCCGGGCACAGCCGCGCCCAAAACGAGCGCTCGAAGGCCCCCGTCCGAAAACCGCCCAGCGGAAAAGGGCTAAAACGGGGGGTGGGCTATAGCCTTCGTGGGGGGGTGCGGCGAAGTTGGTCCTCCGGGCTCGGAATGGGGCCAAAATTTGCGACCGGCCTCCGTGTGCCCTGGGGATGCCCCGGGAACAGCCGCGCCCAAAAAGGAGTGCCCGAAGGCCCCCGTCCCAAAACCGCCCAGCGGAAAAGGGCCAAAACGGGGGGTGTGCTATAGCCTTGTGGGGGGGTGGGGCGAATTTGGTCCGCCGTACTCGCAATGGTGCCAAACTTTGCGAGCGGACTCTGTGTGCCCGCGGGATGCCCCGGGCACAGCCGCGCCCAAAAACAAGCGCTCGATGGCACCCATCCAAAAACCGCCCAGCGGAAATGGGCCAAAACGGGGGGTGGGCTATAGCCTTGGTGGGGGGGTGCGGCGAAGTTGGTCCTCCGGACTCGGAATGGGGCCAACGTTTGTGAGCGGCCTCTGTGTGCCCTGGG